>LBNU01024071.1:39078-100526 GCA_014162995.1 Artemisia annua
AATCTCCGCAGGAAATGTCATACAGCAGACAATCTATACATTCAGCAGTAACGATCCGTAGGACCTGCAAGCAGACTCCACAGTAGGAACTTTAAAATTCCCAACAATACTCCCCTGAATCTTGATATGACCTTGTAAGATAAGATTCTAGTAGTAGTGAGTAATTCCAAAGCATGAGATTGACTTGAAACTTGACGTCAGATGCAATCTGTGAGTGTAGCCAAGTTACGTTGATCACGCCAGTGTTGAATTCCAAGAAGAGCTTCTCTGTTGTAGGCAACAACGGAGTCGCTGAAGATCGGTGTCGTTTCTTCAATAGATGGCATTTCATATCTGGCAGCAGGGACTGAGATCGTCAATGAAGAAGCATATATTTCTTTTGATATCTCATGGGCATGTTGAAGATACGTTAGATCGTTGTTGAAGAAGAATCGGTAGGGAATCTTGGGCTTTTCTGGAAATCCTTGCAGAAGTAGTGGCTTGGTCCAGTCGGTGAAGTAGGGCTCGTTGTGCTTGGAGTGTGCATCATAGTTGGCTTCAGGATTCAGCCAATCAAACGAACCAGATAAGGCACAAGCAATGTTCTCCATGTGATACTGGAGTTCAACATTGTTTCCCGATTGCTTCTTTAGAAAATCCATAGCTTCACAGTTGATCCTTCGTAATTCAGCATTAGTCATTGTCTCTACTTGAAGATCAGTCATGATACTTTGAGCGTACTGCAAAGTATTTCCCGGCAATGGTTCGTCGGCTTCAAGTGGAGGCTGTGACTTGATCATTTCTGTGAGCCAATCAGCTTTTGGTGCTTCTTCTACATCTAACCATGAGAATGGCTTAGACCTCTTCTTCTTCTTTTTAGGCTTTGTAGAGTTTCCTTTCTCTTTGGTCTTAGATGTTGGTGAAGGTCCAACTTGTGATTCAGGAATGTTTGATTCGGGAATGGATGATTCGGGTTCCTCCTAGGTGCCAGCTGGTTGAAGCATGAATGGTTCTTCGGCATGTGTTGGACCGGATCCAGAGGCTGGTGCTTGCTGTTGTGTGGCTGGAGCTTTGGAAGACTTAGGTGGTTTCTTTGAAGATGATGGTTCTTTTGTAATCCTTGTCTTTTTGCTTTTGGGATCGGCATGAGGATCATCATCTTTCCTTGATCGTTTGTGTTTACCAGCTGCTTCCTTGCTTGATTCTTTAGAGGCAATAGTTTTCGGTGCCTCAAACATTGTTGATTCTTTAGGAGTCTTTTCCTCTTTGTCTCGTAGTCTAGTAGCTAACAAGACTTGTAGTTGCTCGGTTGTAAGGTCAGTAGGTGCTGTTGGAGACCAGTTAGTTTGAAGATAGAAAGGTGTTGACTGAAGCATTTGTTCAATGCTGTGTTTGATCCTGGTGTTCAACTCTGTTTGAACTGGTTGGAGAAGTTCTGACACTGCTGGAGTGGTAATGGCAACAAGATTGTCGTTGAGATATTCTTCAGTGTATGACTTGATCATTCCACTCATGTCAGCTTGAAGGAGCTTGTTAACTAGAGCTGTTGATTCTTTAAGATCCTTAACTTGTTGTGTCAGTCGTAACCTGTTTAGTCAACTTTTGAACATGGTTCTTAAGATCTCCATCCTGTGGTTGTTTGCCTTTCTTTTTCCTTGCCATAGCAACAGCTTGCTTTAGTTTTTGTGATGCTGTGGTGGTGGATGAGCTTCCCTTTTTCTTGATTGACTTGTATTTTGATGTTGTTTTCGATGGTGGTGGAGAGGAGTGGTGTGATGATGATGTTGAAGATGATACATGATCAGATTCAGATGGAGGAGGAGAAGGATCCTTTGGAGGAGAACCTTTGGGAATAGGAGGATCCTTTGAAGATGGCTGTTGTTGGAGTGAGTGTGAAGGTGAGATGATGTATTTGTCGGTGTCGAAAAATTCTTCGTCTTGTTGTTCATCACTAAGCAATCTTTCCGTCTCCTCACTCGCTTTCTTCTTCAGTTCCTCTTCTCTTCTTACCTGATCAACGAACTCTGGTGTGATGAACTCAAAGGCTCTTTCTCCTTTTGCAAGTCTGCAACGTTTTCTTCATCAGCTTCCTTAATAATGACATTCCCTTCTGGATCTTTTTCTTCAGTTTCAGTGATTGTGGGAATCACAGTTGTGGAAGGAGGAATCAAAGTGCTACTTGAGCCACCCTCTTGTGCAAGTTGATCGAGCGGTTGGGGTTGAGGTTGTGGATGTAGGAGATTGAGGAGTGCAGCTTCTTTCAATTCTTTCCGATGCTGCTTTTCTTCTGCTCTTGGGTCGACATTGATGCTTTTGAGTTTACGTTTGTCAAGCAGTGGTTCATCAGCTGGTTCATCTTCTTCTTCACCATATGCACCACCACTAGGTTCATTGATGGTAATCCNGTCGTAACCTGTTTAGTCAACTTTTGAACATGGTTCTTAAGATCTCCATCCTGTGGTTGTTTGCCTTTCTTTTTCCTTGCCATAGCAACAGCTTGCTTTAGTTTTTGTGATGCTGTGGTGGTGGATGAGCTTCCCTTTTTCTTGATTGACTTGTATTTTGATGTTGTTTTCGATGGTGGTGGAGAGGAGTGGTGTGATGATGATGTTGAAGATGATACATGATCAGATTCAGATGGAGGAGGAGAAGGATCCTTTGGAGGAGAACCTTTGGGAATAGGAGGATCCTTTGAAGATGGCTGTTGTTGGAGTGAGTGTGAAGGTGAGATGATGTATTTGTCGGTGTCGAAAAATTCTTCGTCTTGTTGTTCATCACTAAGCAATCTTTCCGTCTCCTCACTCGCTTTCTTCTTCAGTTCCTCTTCTCTTCTTACCTGATCAACGAACTCTGGTGTGATGAACTCAAAGGCTCTTTCTCCTTTTGCAAGTCTGCAACGTTTTCTTCATCAGCTTCCTTAATAATGACATTCCCTTCTGGATCTTTTTCTTCAGTTTCAGTGATTGTGGGAATCACAGTTGTGGAAGGAGGAATCAAAGTGCTACTTGAGCCACCCTCTTGTGCAAGTTGATCGAGCGGTTGGGGATGAGGTTGTGGATGTAGGAGATTGAGGAGTGCAGCTTCTTTCAATTCTTTCCGATGCTGATTTTCTTCTGCTCTTGGGTCGACATTGATGCTTTTGAGTATACGTTTGTCGAGCAGTGGTTCATCAGCTGGTTCATCTTCTTCTTCACCATATGCACCACCACTAGGTTCACTGATGGTAATCCCTTTGCTTTTCCTTTGTTCTTGCTGTAGGGTTCCCTTGCTTATTTGCTTAGCCAATTCAAGCCCGGGGAACTCCTCTTCATCGTCTGCTCTTACTCTTCTTTCAAAATCTTCTTCATCATCTGACTCAGATTCTGTTTCGGAAGATGAGGATGTTGGTTCATCTTGGATGATTTGTTTCAGAATGATTTTCTTTCGAGGTTTAGTAGCAGGCTTTGGCGGAGACTTTTGTTGTGAAGTTGTAGTATTGCTGGTGCTTCCAGTCTTGCCACCTCGTCTGCTCCGAGTTTCCCTCTTAACTATGGATTCGTCTTCATCACCGNGCTGCTTTTCTTCTGCTCTTGGGTCGACATTGATGCTTTTGAGTTTACGTTTGTCAAGCAGTGGTTCATCAGCTGGTTCATCTTCTTCTTCACCATATGCACCACCACTAGGTTCATTGATGGTAATCCCTTTGCTTTTCCTTTGTTCTTGCTGTAGGGTTCCCTTGCTTATTTGCTTAGCCAATTCAAGCCCGGGGAACTCCTCTTCATCGTCTGCTCTTACTCTTCTTTCAAAATCTTCTTCATCATCTGACTCAGATTCTGTTTCGGAAGATGAGGATGTTGGTTCATCTTGGATGATTTGTTTCGGTGTGATTTTCTTTCGAGGTTTAGTAGCAGGCTTTGGCGGAGACTTTTGTTGTGAAGTTGTAGTACTGCTGGTGCTTCCAGTCTTGCCACCTCGTCTGCTCCGAGTTTCCCTCTTAACTATGGATTCGTCTTCATCACCGGTGTATCCTACTTTCCCTGATTGATAAGCTTTGTCGTAGATTTTGTAATTCTGTTTCTTTCGAATGTTGTCATCAAGGAAGTAGTCTGGAATCCGCATTCCCTTAGTTCTTGTTGTGAATTTGATGGTTTTGACAAAAGCAATCTTAAATTCTTTGTTGTAGATGTCTTTAGGTTCAGTACGATCATGCATTCTCTTTAGGTAGTCTGGTGTCTTGCCGCAGAAGTGCTCAATAAGCATCTTTGTGAATCTAACGAACGAAATCACATTCCTTTCACGATCTGATTAGATGTGATGGATCATGTCGCTCATTATTGAACTGGCAAAGTTGATTGGTTGCATGCTCATCATTCCCCAAAATACATGTAGATGCTCTAGTCGTGGATGTTCATGACCACTTTTTCTGCCTGAGATAGATCTCACAATCAACATGTAGAATGTTCTTCATGGTTGTGGTAGATATTTGACGTTGAATCTTGACAGTCTGATGAGTGGTAGTTCATCTTGAACATCTTATCCTAGATCAATAAGATAATCCAGGATTTCAAGTTCAGTTAACATGGGACGGAATTCTTTTGGTGTAGGAAGCAAAAGAACAGTTCGTAGGACATCTTGATCCACGGTGTAGACTTGACGATCCAATGTGACATTGAAGGATTCATCATCCAAGTTGGCTTGAGCTGTGTACCAGAACTGATGAATGTAGAAGATTGGAACTGATGTAGATTTGGTGAGCATAGACATGCAGGGATGAGCCAGAAGAATGTCTTTAACAATCTTGCACGAATCTTCTGGAATACGAAGTTTGTTGAAGTCAATTCGTGGATTGTTTTGGCCAATGGTGATGTTGTAGTTAGCTGGGGCAATTTCACCGAGTGTGAGTAATGGAAGAGTTTGTTCGGGAGCATTGTCGTTGTGTTCAGCCATTGTTTTCTGTAAATGTATCGTCATGAAATCAAACATCCAAATTTGTTAGTCATTAGTTCACGTTCATGTTTGATAAACATAGACATACAAGTTACATGTTGCAGTTAAGGTTCAATTAATTAACACGTGAGATGTGGTCATTTTAGCTGTTTTACACACATATAAACTAAGATATAAAGTTAACACATTCACAACACATAACATTACAAATCACATCTTAGAAATACGTATACATGAAGAACACACATCCACAAGTAATCATACATGATTACAACACAATCAATACAAAAAGTCACGAGTTTTCTTCCTTAGACATGTTTTAGAAAATTTAAAAAATGAAAATTCTCAAAAAAATGTCCAAGTGTGATCTCGATAATAATGCAGACAGTGTTCTCGATAACTTTCACTTAGTGGGTTCTCGATAACTTTTGTATATCTATGTTCTCGATAAATTTCAAAAGAAATGTTCTCGATAACTTGAACAACAAATGTTCTCGTAAACTCAAAGAGTAAGGGTTCTCGATAATACAAATCTGTATGTTCTCGATAACCCAAGGATCTCGATAGTTTTATCAAGAGATCTCGATAATTTATCAAGATTTCTCGATAACATAGTTACAGAGAGATCGCGATAATTTATCGAGTGATCTCGATAAAATTTTCAAGTGATCTCGATAAATCAGTTTTCGAAAATTCTTATACAAGAATTTTCGAGATCTCGTTGACATACGTTTTCTTTTGGAAAAGTTTGATCCTTGATTGAATATCTGATGAAATGAGTGTGAAACAATAGTTAGTGTCATTTTTCAACTACATTCACAAGTTTTCGAAAACTAACGAGACCCTAACTTATCAAGAACACAAAATTTATGCATTAATGTAGAAATATCAATGTATAACATCAATTATCACTCATACAAATATATTCAAACCATTTAATTGAACCCAAGAACATACATACGAAAATACCCAATTCGACCAAAAACCCTAGTTATCTAAATCATGCCTACAAGAGATTTGATGCAATTAACGAGCATACATATGATTAACATACTCTAACCAACATAACCCACCATTAAAATCAATCAAAACACCACACAATCAAAAACACGCAATTCGTACATAAACCCTAATTTCGAAATCAACTCAAACGTGTTATATGTTATGATTACTTGTTACTAGCATAATAAGAACACTTATAGCAACAAAAGCCCTATGAAAAATCAAACAAAAACACATGAATTAAGTATGTATGAAATTAACGCAACCCTAGATCTAGAAAACCAAATTGTGAAAAATCTAGCCATTAAAAACGTAATTCGTTAAAAACCATGTTTTAGATTAGGCCAAAGATCATATAAACACTTACGGATTGAAGGTTTGAAGCACGGATTTACGTTTTGGATTTGGGCCGTTTGATGTATAAATAGTGTGTTTGTATTTTGATTTTATGAAATGAAAAGGGACGGGGGTGTTTGCTTTAGTTAAGGATATTTGAAAACTTTGGCATTTTGGCAAAACTGGTCCCTTAACTACTTAATTTTCTTAATAAGTCCTAGGTTTTAGTATTAAACGATGTAGGTTAACGACCGTTAGCAACTAACAACATTCTAGGCCTAAGGAAATTAATTTAGTATTTAAATTAACAAAATAAGGGATAACCCGTGAAATTCCACCATTATTTTTGACAACATCATATTTTTGAAATATGCGAGTGTTTGAACAAGATTTTTAAATTTTGAAGAACATTTTCTCCCCCTCAACACTTGGTGATAAAATTGAGAAATGTTTGAGAAACCGAAGTGTTGATTGAGATAGTGTACTTGCATTTGAAAAACAAATAAAAGAAAATAAAGCGTAGGATAAAAATAGAAAATCTTTTTGGTATTTTTGAAGATTTTTTATTTTGTATTTTGTTTTTGATAAATATTTACAAAAAAGGTTTTGGTGTTTGACTCAGTTAATTGTTTTCAAGAAAATATTTTAAATCATCTGGAGTCAAACACCGCATACCAATCCGGTAGACTAGTTCAGCAAACCTTGAAGGGGGTAAAGGTTTCGTGAAAAATCGGCCAGTTGGTATTCAGTACCCACAAAGTATAACTCAATTGTACTCTTTTCAACATGCTCCTTGATGAAGTGATAACGGAGATCAATGTGCTTAGACTTTGAATGCAGAACCGTGTTGCATGAGATTGCTATCGCACTTTTCGAATCACAGTACATTGGAATCTTGTTGAATAAGTAACCGTAGTCCATTAGCTGTGTGCGCATCCCAATACTACAAAATTGGGCTAAAGCAACACTCATAAAGTGTTGTATTAGGCCACAAAAATGTTGCTTAATGCCTAGTGCAACACTTTTTCAAGTGCCACCTTAGGCTCCATTNAAAGCTGGTCCCTTAACTACTTAATTTTCTTAATAAGTCCTAGGTTTTAGTATTAAACGATGTAGGTTAACGACCGTTAGCAACTAACAACATTCTAGGCCTAAGGAAATTAATTTAGTATTTAAATTAACAAAATAAGGGATAACCCGTGAAATTCCACCATTATTTTTGACAACATCATATTTTTGAAATATGCGAGTGTTTGAACAAGATTTTTAAATTTTGAAGAACATTTTCTCCCCCTCAACACTTGGTGATAAAATTGAGAAATTTTTGAGAAACCGAAGTGTTGATTGAGATAGTGTACTTGCATTTGAAAAACGATAAAAGAAAATAAAGCGTAGGATAAAACTGGAAAATCTTTTTGGTATTTTTGAAGATTTTTGATTTTGTATTTTGTTTCTGATAAATATTTACAAAAAAGGTTTTGGTGTTTGACTCAGTTAATTGTTTTCAAGAAAAGATTTTAAATCATCTGGAGTCAAACACCGTATACCAATCCGGTAGACTAGTTCAGCAAACCTTGAAGGGGGTAAAGGTTTCGTGAACAAATCGGCCAGTTGGTATTCAGTACCCACAAAGTATAACTCAATTGTACCCTTTTCAACATGCTCCTTGATGAAGTGATAACGGAGATCAATGTGCCTAGACTTTGAATGTAGAACCGTGTTGCATGAGATTGCTATCGCACTTTTCGAATCACAGTACATTGGAATCTTGTTGAATAAGTAACCGTAGTCCATTAGCTGTGTGCGCATCCCACTACTACAAAATTGGGCTAAAGCAACACTCATAAAGTGTTGTATTAGGCCATAAAAATGTTGCTTAATGCCTAGTGCAACACTTTTTCAAGTGCCACCTTAGGCTCCGTTGCCTTAGGTCTAAAGCGACACTTTTTCCATAATGTGCAACACTTTTATCAAAGTGTTGCTCGTGTTTACAAATGCAACACTTTCATATTGCAACACTTTTATTACTTATGTGCAACACTTCTCATTATACAACACCAACCTACGACAACACTTTTGTGCATCAAGTGCAACACTTTTTCCACTAGAGGCAACACTAACTTTAGCTTTTCATACCGAACATTTGCTCAACAAAATTCAAAAGCTACGAATATAGGCAATGTTATAATTATACGCAGATGCATAACTTGTTTCCATCATAGCAATGATATAATGTCATCAATAACAACATATTCCAAATACAAATTTGTCAAAAGTCAAGCTACCATAAAGTTCATAAACACAAAAATCTGCACACTAAAATAATGGATAGTACTAAAATCTTCTTTGTCATGCATTCTCAAAAGACTTCCATTTGATAGTTGCAAATCTTGATTTCCGCCATATGCCATAATAAAGCAACCTGGTAAATATAGAAACCTGGTAAACATATAACCAAATAATAAATTATATTTTCTTACATTATGCGACACAAGATGTTATCAAACACTATATGAAAGCCACTAAAGTCAATGATATCAATCCCTTACAAGACCTGATTGAAATCCTATACTTAAAGAAACATGTTGGTGTATTCTGATATAAGTATATAACATACCTTCTACCAAAAGAGGTAAATCACTTATGTTAAAACCCTACAAGCTACTTCAGGAGGTAGTTTTTCTAGGATCTTTCGCACCGCATCTTCAACTAATTTGTCACGCTTGTTGGATAATTCCTTTCTCATCAGTTCTAGTCTCTTTTCATTATCCTCTTTTAGCTCAACGATTTTCCGTTAATAAACCTCTTCAAGATTTCTGTGCCTATCATCATGTTGACCATTATCACCTTCTAAACCGGTTGTACTTGATCGCACAATATCAGATGGGGCCATATTAGAACTACCACCAGCTTGCACCTTTTTTTATCAACGTGTTAGTAACACCTCTACCAAAAAGTCTACGGTGTCCATCATATTCTTTGTTCATCATAGCTAGAAAAGGATCTGTGGGAGAATTTTCATTTTCTGGAGGCTTGTAGTTCTTCATTTGTTCCTTCAATATTTTGTTAAGAAATTAAGTGTTTACCCAAAATAAACAAACAAATGATACCGGAAATATTAAGGACTATTTTACTATTTTCTCCGCTGTGTCATCATATGTATCAACATATACTATTTTACCATGATGCAATAGGCATTTGTCATTTAAACAAGAAAGTTCAGCAGTAGCTAGCTAAATCAAATCCAAAAAGAAAAGTAACCAATTCAGTTCCAGATCCAAACAAACAAATATGAGTTCTTAATCCAAAAGCCAATTTAATCTTCAAACTTAATATTAGTGTATGGGTATTGGGCCGAAAATTGTATTACAGTGCTAATACATCAGGTATGGAACTTTTGTGGTATTGGGCCGAAAACGAAGGCTTATACATTTATCGGGTTATCGGGTTGAACCCGAACCCGATAACATCTGAAAAAATAACCCTAACCCATTTGACACCCCTACAAGCAGGTGCGTAAGATAAGAAAAACACATTACCTATTCCTCACGAATTTGTAGAAGTGCTTTTTCTTGAGCCTACATTTATATCCTCTCCGGCAAGCTCCAATAGATGTTAGCACCCAAGATTTAGCAGCCTTAGGTACAATGTATTTGCCCTTATGAAAATAAAGTTTCTTAATAAAAGAAGAAAAAGCTTCACTAAAAACAGTATAGAAACAAGTTTAAAAGTTTACCAGTACATATATTCCCACATCTTTTCCTTATGAGGTACTTTCCGCCATGAACTATATGTCAAAGGCGCATAACTGTACGTACGAGCTATTGTACCTAAAAACCGAGAGAATTTACCAACTGTATCTTTCTCCTTAGTTATAGGGCCAATAGGCTGTCCAAATTCATTTCATATGATATTCTCGCGTGCATCAGACATTCGTACATGAATATCAGTGCATCATTTTTGGGCCCCTTTTCCTTGCCGTAGACATATCTAATATTCAATATACATAATAAGAAACAATGAGAATACATACATTCAAACAACAAAATTGCCAAAATGTGGTTATGTAATTCAAGTTAACCTGCTTTTTCCATGTTGAGGCCATCAAGTTGTGCTTCAACACGTTCGACATCCTCATTTTCGGAAGAATCTGTGACACATTAAAATTTATCATAGAGAGAAAAGTTGCAGAAATTTGTCACAATAAAAGATTTTTAATTTGGTTACCTTTTTGGGAGCTGTAACATGTGTAGCAAATTCTTGGTAATTCTCCTCGGTATCACTAGATTCTTCAGGATTATACTCTACATCTTTGTCATTGGTAACCTTGGCTTTCTTTTTCCTTTTCTTTGTATTTTCACCTACTACCAAAATTGTCAAAGACTTGGCAATATTTTTAACTCCCAACTCTCGTAATCTTTGTTGGTTCTCCTGGACCCTCAACATTTTACTCCTCTCATAATCAGTTGTAATTTTTTGGGCACCTTGATTATGCATTCCTTTGTTTCCCATTACTAACTGTATAAAAGTCCAGCACCAACATTAAACATCATATTGAAAGATACACGACATAGCACAATGGTGGGCAATAACAAATTTCAGTACAACGGTGGGCAATAACTAATTTCTCTAGCAAATAGAAGTGATGCTTTCTAGACCATGTGAAGGTACACGACATAGCACAGGAGACCAGAGAATGTCCCACATTACATAGGCCCCTACTATAACCCAAGACCCAAACGAATGTTACCCATTACTTACAAGCAAATTCATTTGTAACACTATGATTATTATAATAACATATCTCATATCTTGACCAATGATTGTAACATTGTCACTATGTAAGAATCTCAGCTCACTAAATCAGGTACCTGTAGACTCACTAAGTTGACTGCAATGCACTTTTGATTCTCATTTTAACAGAATTATGCCAACAGTTAGTGTTGAGCCACTCTCACCATACGATAAAAGCTATCCACATCCATTTTATAAGTGTAATCACTACATAAATATAATGACAATATCACTTACGGTTATTAGTGTTTACTCTTTTAAAGTCCATATCACTTACGGTTTCTGATATTATCAAACAAACATCATTTATCTCCTATCACAAACTTTAGTCCAAGACCCTAACTTACAAATTACAGTCGAGCAAAAAACTGAAAAAAGAAAACATAAAACATATACAAAACTATTTCAGGACTAGTAGAATAGTAAAACATTTTACGGTATACTTCAAGGCCGATATTCACTATCAGTTGTTAGATAAATACTAATAACTTTTAGCTAATTGACACTGAAGCTACTTGATCATATTTGTACTAATACTTTACAATGCAGACTATATAAAGTAATGTCAAACTAAAGCATAACAAACTATTGAACTACTTATTATAATCCCCTGTTACCTTAGCTTATTACATTTATCTACTAAACTATTCTTAATGGTACTACTACTAGAACCTACTGTAACAATTTTATTTATTAATCAAAAAGCAATACTAGAACCTAGTGTAACAAACATTTGTGACTTTGTGCAGTCCATAGTACTAATTCTCCTTTTGGGGATTTTAATCAAACACTTGTTGTTCCAAAAATATATGGGTCATTTTTATATATATTCCATCTATCCATAAAAGAAATTTGTACATATAATCAATGTAGAGAAACAAATAAGATTGCAAAGAGCTAAGAAACATTGGCATTAAAGAAATTGATACTCTCATACTCCGCATTCAACATCTGCTATAAAATATTTCATCCCCAAATGAAATTGGTACTTCATATGCAATTTCTAAAATAATACATTTCATGATACTTAGAGATGAATTAATTACCTGTTGCTTGTCGGTGTAAACTAGATACGGTGGAAGAACATTCGAGTAGGGATTAAGGGATGAGCTTTGTAATTGATGGCTAAAATATATCAATTAATACACTTGGAGGGAAACTATATTAGGGGAAAAAGAAAACCGCAAGGTTTAGGAGGGATTTTAAAATTTTTAAAGAATGTTAAAAGGTTTTGATGATTAAAAAGGGCGCCATCAATTTAAGAATTAGGGTTTTGGGCGGACAATTGAGCGGGTTAGGTTTTAGTTTCTTGCTTGTTCTTTATAAAATTTGGAGACATTGTTTAAATACTTTTTAATTAATTGGACTATAAAGTATACATTATTATAACAAAATCTTGGTATTTTTTGGTCCTCTTTATAGAAAACAGGTTACATGTTTCTATGCCATAACAAGAGACGGAAAAAATCAATGTTTTGAAAACCGGGTTTGAAATCAACCCGGTCGAGTCACCGGGTACTGGGTTAACCGGTTCGACCGCCGTGTCAACCCGGTTTTTAATTTATTAATTTTTTTATTTATTTTATTTTTTTGACCGGGCCAACCGGTTCGAGACCCGGCCGGGTTTCGAGAACCGGGTCACTCAAAACCCAGCGGGTCTAACTGGTTAACCCGGTTTTAGAAACCCGGGTTTTTTTGACCCGTTTTTTGGTCAGAACCGGTTGAACCGGTTAACTCGGCCGGGTAGACCCGGGTTTCAAAACACAGGAAAAAATGAAGTTTTTATTATTATTTTTTTTTCCTTGTAACATATATTAGTCTTCGTGTTAACAATACTAAAAGGATGAAAGCTTATTAAAATGATGTGCTATCATCCTTCTAAAAAAATTTGTTGTCATATGTTGTATATTAATACACATGTTACCTTTCTAAAAGAATTTTTGCAAAACTTTTAAAAAGTGTTGCATTATTTATTAAACACGTTGGCTTTTTCTAATAACGTTTGCAACACTCTGAAAATATGTTGCATTAGTTATTAGGATGCAACACTTCTCCTCTAAATGTTGCTTTATAATCAATGTTGTTTAAAATGCAACATTTTTTTAAAGTGTTGCTCTTTTTTTTTTTTGGTAACCATGATTTCCGACCTTTTGGCCGACTAATCCACGGGTTTGAACCCACCACCACACAGACTCAAACCAGGTAAAGCCCTCCCTTTTCAGGAGGTTGGCGTGGCCACTTAAGGTTGTTTGCACCTAGCAGGAATTGAACTTGAGACCTCACACATTTTAGAGTGATAGTCACAAGTCCTTTTGCCACTAGGCCACCCTTAAGTGGTTAAGTGTTGCTCTTTAAATGTTGCATTAGGCTTGTTTTCTTGTGATCCAAATGACTTGTGCACAACAGGCAGACATGGCTACATATTCAGCTTCTTTGATTGCCAAGATACAAGTTTATCTCCAAGAAACTGCAAACCACCAGAAGTACTTTTGCGTGTGTCCATACACCCTAATAATGCATAAGTAATTATTAGTGATTTCATGGTTTGGATACTAAACGTGTCGCTATAGGATGAAGTATGTGCTTATAGAGTTGGGGAAGGACGTGCATGCCCCATGAATGGTATTAAGGAATAAAACCCGTCATCCACACAATGGTAACAAACTAATCAACCGGTAAAAGATAGCTAGGGAGTAATGAGATCTAAGTAAACACATTTTTCTCCATATAAGTTTTACAACCTTTTATTTTCTTGTTATTTTATTTTATTTGCATTTGTAGTTATTTGGGTTAATTGACTAGCAACTAATTCCGCCCACTCCTTCAAAACCGAGATTTTACTTGCTTTCCTTAAAACATAAAAATACAAAAAGAATCATCCCTCACCCTTATACCTAATTAGAGTAGCTATCAATCCTAACGAACACTATTCCCCAAGTAGAACGATCAATCCCCCGGTACTTGCCACTACACTATACTACATCGGTCAGGTACACTTCCTGGTGGGGATTGCAAGCTTCTCAAGATCCCTTGAGAAGTAAAACCTCTTGCAAGGTTACAAAACCATGCACCAAAGTACCTCTACTAACATGGACAAGTCTAGCGAGATGCGGCATGGTCAGATCTTACACCCCCTCTAATTCTATTAAGCGTATAGCATTGGTAGGTGGTCCTAGGGTTAATTAGCACATGTATGGTGATATTGCTATCGCCAAGTCACATCCCTATCGGCTTGCTTCCTAGGGTTAATTCCACAAGCCTCTAAGGAACAACCAACGCTAAACACTACAGGAACTAGAGTGTGCTAAGACTCGCCATGAAAGTATACAAACAATAGACAATAGATGTGTAGAAAACTAAATCACAACAATAACAATTTCAAAACTAGGCTAACACCAAGAGGTGTTTAGCCACTCATATTCATAATTGCAGTAAAACAATGTTGAGTTAATACAAATCTAAACATGAATCGAATACAAGACAAAGGAATTGATAAACTTATGATTGGTGTGTGAATCCTCCCTTGGAAATGACTTTAATGAGGCTAGAACTTCGTTCCTCCTGCTTCCTGAGTTTCTCCCAACTTCTGTGTGGTGGTGAAAAGTGAATTAATAAATTTGGAATTAGGGCTGGTATTTATAGGCTTGACTTTGCTACGGCGTAGCTGATTTGAGTTTCTACGCCGTAGCTTTTGTAAATATGGACTACGCCGTAGCTTGATCAAGTGCTACGGGCGTAGTTTCTTATTTAGATGCTTCTACAGCGTAGTTGCTAGGGTTACTACGCCGTAACTTCTTCCTTGGCCTCGTTAGTTCTTCTCTGCCTCAAATTGGGGCCTACGCCGTAGCTGGAGAGTTGCTACTCCGTAGTGCCCATTAGTGGACTTCTACGCCGTAGCCATAGAATGGGCTACGCCGTAGTCTTCATAAACTCTTGCTACGGCGTAGGTAGATGAACCACTATGCCGTAGTGTGTGCAGAATCCATAATTTTCACGTATTTGCTCTCAAGTCCTTCCATTTCCGCGTATGTTAATTTTTTACTCATCTTTACCCTGAAACCAAAATAGGAAGAAATAAGAGTATATAGTATTCATATGAATAGAAAAGATGAGCATTTTAGGGGGAAATTAACACTTAAATCATGGGTAAATTTGACGTCATCAATGGAATCGTCGAAATTCTCTTTCATTGCCATAAGAAATGGTATAAATTACTGTTTGAAACATAAATACATTGAACTTCACATCGCCATGATTTTCCAACTGAATAGCAAAATCTACCATGTCATCCAATTGACAAAAACACTTCACGTTTATAAGACGTACCAACAGATATTGGAATATAACAAACTTGCATTCTTCTAACCGGACAATCTCTATTGGTAAATCAAAATAACTAACCAATTTTCTAACACTATAATTGTCAATAATTAAAGAAAGAATTTATTATTGATCAAAACTTTTGAATGAAATTATTTGACTGTTGGTAGTCAAATCTCCATCTTCATCATTTCCTACCATTCATCAACACCCATATTGTTGAACGGGGATTGGTTGCACTTACGGTTATCAACATATCAATCTATAGTTGAAATAATTCGTCGACACTCGTGTTTACTACGCTAGTAATTCTTGTAGAATGATGCCCCAATTACGATCACGAACGATGTTCTTCTAGAATACTGTAAATCCTGTCAATATGGGTTTTGATAACGTCTACAATGTAGAACCATAGAGGGGGAGGGGTGAATAAATTCTTTTCGACTTAATTTAAGTTTAAGTATGTTAAGTGTCAAGATTTAATGCAAGGGTGTGAACAATTAAACAACATAAATGTAAGTAAAGAGTTTAGGGAATAGAGAAAAACACAATGATTTATACTGGTTCGAAATTAGGAGTTTAGATCATTCGTACGCCTGGTTGCGAATCCGCGACACCTAAACTATTCATTTGTACCAAATCCTTGTGGTGGATAAACCATACTCCTTAACTTTTACCGATCTACACCTAGGCCCAAGCTAGCACCTAATAAAGTTTCACATTCGGAACCACCCTTAAAGACCTCGCGAACTCTCCACACTATGACAAAGACTTCTACCAAAGAAGTACCGAACCCCAAGCTTGATCTCACCTGGTACACGACTTTACACTCTTTATTTTCCGAATCCGGAGTAAGACTTCCATACTTTGCTTCTCCGCACCCGGAATAAAAGTTGACACTTACTTACAAATTTAAATTATAGTGTATAACTATTTACGTAAGGTACGTATTGAAGGGTGGAGGTAGCTAATCGATTTGGTTTCCCAAGTTCAGTAAGGACCCTAAGGTGTGACCGGAGTCACGAGGTGGGGTAGCACTCACAGTGTAGCTATCGTGTGAATTTGAGAATTTACTGTGTGTGTATAGGTTGGTTCATTCATTGGAATAAACTTACTATTTATTGGGATGGTTCAAAGGTTTCACATCACCTTTGTAGTCCATCGATGGCTTCAAGATTGAACACATATTGGTCATCCAATGAAGGAGACAAGAATGACGTGTAGCGTGTTTCCCTTGGCTTCTCTAGATTTATGGATATCTATGCACGATTTGCAGCACTACCTCTAAGCAAGTAAGGTAGTGGCACGTGGTTAGTTGTTACAACCATCCTGGGTAAGCCCCTAGTCCTGTCATTGCCTGAGTGTGTTTGTCAGAAATTCGAGCCTGGCTAAGGAATTCGTAGGAATTCATTTTTCCCAGGCATATTATGACGGGTTGTGGCCGTTGTTTGGTCTGGTTAAAGCGTATGGACCTTTAGTTAATTAGACTGAAGGTCTTATACGCTATCAAGTCCCCCCAGTTCATTAGTGTATTTGACTGCTTTAGGAAATGTGTTGGTGTACTTTTGACGTGTTTGTTTTTCTCCCGGTTTTCCAGGCTATAATTTTGCATGAAAGTATAGCCTATGACTTTTGCTTAAAGGAAATGTGCTGGCAGAGTCTTGATAAGCCATCATGACGTTTGTCTACATTTTTTTCCCTTGAGCCATGGACACCCAGGAGTTCTTGATTTTTATTCTCTATTTCAGGTTAGTTGTGCATTTAGTGCTTTTAGTGTTATATTAGTTCCCACTATTTTAAAATTTTGAAACTTGCTTTGAGGTGTCATTTACGTCCTTTCATCTTTGCTTATGCATTTATTACACGCTTTCCTGGCCTACTTGTTCTTGGGCTTTTTATAAGTAGGAGGTAAGAGAGCGTAATTGTCTTTTTATAAGTGCGCTTTTTTTCCTTTGATTTTCAACAGATCTAAAGAAGACAATGGAAAAAAGAGGTTTGTGAATCTGTTATTCCTTTAATCTTTTAAGAGGGTTCTTTTCTTTTTTGTTTTGTCTCTTTTATGTCTCGGTCTGAGAATACTGTCGCTAGTAGTAGTTTGGTGAAGGACAAGAAGATTAGGAAATTACAGAAGAACTTTCCTTGGCTTGGTTTGTGTAATCCGTAGCCCCCTGAGGCGGATGATTGGGCAGATGTACCTCCTTCTCATAGCACAGTGGTGCTATATCTTGAGTATGTTAGCCACTATAACCTTTGTTTTCCTCTTCATGTTTGTTTTCTCAATTACATCCGAAGGCGGTGCAAAAATTAATACTTTCAACATTTTGTGTCACTCCTTTAATCTTTCGCCGAATTTGTTCGTCTTCCATTACAACTTTTGTTTGAAACAATATATTCCCGGTACACTCTCGAGAAAAATCCCCGGACCGCAAGTACCTTTTATATTGAGGCCACTTCTTGGGGTTTCTCTTGTTGGCACCAGAATTGGATTTGGATTGATGTTCATCCAAAGGATTTTCCTTTTTCTCTTCTTGGCTGGGGTTGAGATGTTATTTTGGATGATGATCCTGATCTTCCTCCTACTCCCAATGGCGATCCTGAGCAACTTTTTAATAGGTTGTAGGATGTAAGTGTTTACCAAAGGCCTTTCAATGAAGGTGTGTTATATAAGGCTCGTTTGAGCTGTCGCTGGGAAGCGGGTCATGTTCTTGAGATATTGATGGATGGAGATGGTAAGGTTTCTGCTTGGTTTTTTTGCTATCTTTTTCCATGTTTCTGACTGCTTATTTTTGTTTGCAGTTTTCTCTTTGACTCGCAATCTTAGGAACCGTAACAATGATGTTGTGATGGTTAATAGCTTTCTTCTTGATTTCCCCATGGATTATGTTGATCGACTTGTCAAAGATCATCTTGAAGACGTTGTTGATCCCTAGGCACTGCTGGTTCAGGATGAAGCAAATGTTTTGATGATGGATGTTGTGGATATCAAGAAGGAGAAGTATGTTTCTCCTGTTTCATGAAAATCAAGGTCTAGGCCACATCCTAGTGATGGTTGTTCTTTTGCTAAGAAGTCAAAGGGTAAAGGCTCTTAGATTCTTTTTCGGGTTCCTGGTAAGATAAGTAACTATTAGCACTTGGTTGTGTGGAATTAATCTATTTGTTTGTTATTTCTATTTTAAAACCAATTATAAATGTTTCCCATGCCTTATCCTACCATTCATCATCCTTCATATTATTAATTCATAAATCAAAGCCTTGAGCTTGCTCGAGTGAAGGAATTGAGCAATCATAAGCGTCTCGCTCATGGATTTGGGTGAGCTTTTGTCGCCAATGCTGGACTACTGTTGTTGGTAAGGATTACTTTTGAAAGGATGATTTAAACCCTTAAGCCTTACATCATTTAGCCTAGTTTACCATTTTAGATTTGTTACTCCTAGACTTTAGTGGTAGAGATGTGTATCCTTGCCAAGTTTATGATAGAATAATCATCACAACTGAGCAATTGAGTGAATTACTAAATGTTACCACATAGATTAATTGAGTGATTAAGTGTTTTCATTTCTTATTTTGTGAGGTGTTTGGTTATGCATTTTAATAGAGTAAAATACACTTAAAGATTATTCTTGGACTATTGTTTAGGATATGTTTTCATAAGTAAAAACATAGAGTTTAATTGAGGACAAGTAGAATTCAAGTAGGAGGATATTTGATAACATCAAATAAGTACTAATTATACAAAGCATTTATCCCGTTTATATTGCTCACTTTATACTATTTTATATGAGAATTGGTACTTAATCGCTCACTTTTGTAAATCTCAGTAATATTATATCAATCGATGAAATTTAAGNATATTTGTTACATACATTTTATAAAATACATGTTAAGAAAATGCTAGTAAATAATTGGACTATCCATGACCCAAAACCAAGTCCATAACCCATAACCCATGGAGCTTTGATCCATAACCCATGACCCATTGCATGACATCCATAATGGGTAAAACCCATGACCCATGACGCAAAGTCCATAGCCCATGACCAAATATGTCTTTGACATCATTCATGGCATCACTTGACCCATGGACCTTGACCCATAACCTAAAACCCGGAATTGTAACCCATAACCCGACCTGGTACTACCAAATAGCCGCTTCCATTGGATTACACTAGCCGGATCCCTCTGGGGATGGAACCGGCGGAACGGGGTGAACAGGAGGCAGTTTTGCCTATAAATAGTGAGTCATTTCTCACTTGTTTCTCACCCCTTTTAGAGTTTACCTCTCTCTACACTCTAAACTCTCTAACCTCAGGTCAAAGGATCTTTTCTATGTAGTTTCTCTTTGTGTTTCTCTAGGTTCTTTCCAAAAGGCAAGAACACAACCTCTCGAAGACGTGCAAACTCGTGTGATGAGTGGGTTAGGATCTTCTCTTCCAAGATCACAGAAGTGATTATTGTTCTTTCTTTCTTCTCCAAAGGTGTTGTAGAAGTGTTGGGTCAATAGGTGTAAAAGGATGTTAAATCCATTAGTCAAGTTGTATTGGGTGTGTTGGTTTGGTCCGCCGTGCTAAGGACCCGGTATCTAGCTCTGTACCGGATAAAGTGAGAGCTATGGTGTAAAGGCTTCTCCGCTATGTGAAAAGAGTTTGGTGTTGTGATTACGAACTCTTGAGTAGGTGACTCGGGGAGTGGCGTTGGACAAGGAAAGTGTCCTTTTAGCCGAACCACTATAAATACTTGTGTTGTGGTTGTGTCTCTCTAACTCTATGTCGTAGTTTAGTTAATATGCTTTTATTTCTATCAATGTCCAACACGTCAAAACTAGATTGACATAAGTCGATCTATATGTTTTAATAAGTGATTTAATAGGTAAAACTATTCACCTCCCCTTCTAGTTTTTTATAATTAGTATCAGAGCTTCGTTACCAAGTTTCTTAGAGTATATTGTACTTTAAAAACTTGATATGATCTGTGTATGTTTTTTAAACTAAAACGAAGGAAAAATCTCTTTAGAAATTGACATCTAATAACATTTTCTATATTTGGATATTGATAGAATTGTTATAACACTTAAATGTTTCTAACATACCTCTTTGTAGAAATCTTCATGAGGGAAAGCTCTTTTAAAAGCTCATGAAGTATTGCTCATCTAGGAGTATTCTCACTCTTAAAGATAATATGGCAAAGGCATGTTTGTTCTTTCTTTTTAGGTGATTATTTGCTTATGATAAAAAAAAATGTTGATCTATTTTGTACATAAACACTTGATATACTTGTGCATACTTGATTTGTTCTGCAAAAATCTTTTAAACATCTCTTATCTTCAAAAAAGAGTCATATCAACACAAAAATGTTTAATCTAAATCACAACTTTAAAAAGTCTCTCTTCACTATTCTCTCGAACCATAAGGAATTGTATTCCACCATTCCTTGGTCAAGTCGACACAAGAAAAAGTTTTTCAAGTCTTGATCATCATCTCAAACTCATAAAACATTCATTCCTCACTCGTGCAACAAACTTGCTTACTCTATTACTCAAAATTCTCACTTCTGAAATCTATTTCTCGTTAATATGCCACATCTAAACTTCGTCATATTTACAATCTAATATTCTGATTCTTACCAAGGAAAAATAGTCATAATCAAAACATTTAAAACAAACTAATTAAAGGAATAATACACCAAACACCATCTCTCTTCGACTGTCTTGCCGGATCCCTCTATTATAACCAACAGGGTCCCTTTTTCAAAGGATCCGGCAGAACCGGCATATCAGACAAACAATATAAGTTTTTAAATATGAACAAACAATTCCTTTTCCCTCTCATTGCACCAAAAACGATCAAAAGCAAATACCTTCTCATCTTAGGGTTCCATCTCCTTCACATTCAATCCTCTTAACATCTTTGTAAGTAACTACATCATCTTTTTTAATCTTTTGCTTGAAATTCAAATTTCTAGGGCTTTAAATTATCAAAAACAAATTCAAATGGGCATAATTAAAACACTCAAATGTTTCCGAATTAAAAGAGTTCAATGAACTAAATATTATTAGGCATTGTTAATAAAACCTACATCTTGAAACCCATTTTGAGTATGTATGAATAACATTGTTAACCAAATCATTCATAAACATATTTGCAAAGCTCATATTTTTGTTTTGTGTTTAAATTTTGTCTAGGATCAAAATGCCCAAACCTACCCAACAAGACAATCATGATACCGCCTACTATATTCCTAAATATTATCGCAAAGACGGTCTTTCAACCAATGACCGCAAAAATTTTAAAATGCTCTATAAACGTCTTATCCATGAAGGACGCGTTGTTGAGGAATATTTTCTTAACTATACAAATATCCCTAAAATATTTTCGACAATAAAATTTGACTGTCTTCTAAGATCACAGAAGTGATACGTGTTCTTTCTTTCTTCTCCAAAGGTGTTGTAGAAGTGTTGGGTCAATAGGTGTAAAAGGACGTTAAATCCTTTAGTCAAGTTTCATTGGGGTGTGTTGGTTTGGTCCGTTGTGCTAAGGACCCGGTATCTAGCTTTATACCGGATAAAGTGAGAGCTATGGTGTAAAGGCTTCTCCGCAATGTAAAAGGAGTTTGGTGTTGTGATTACGAACTCTAGAATAGGTGATCGGGGAGTAGAGTACGGTCAGGAAGGTGTCCTTGTAGCCGAACCACTATAAATACTTGTGTTGTAGTTGTATCTCTCTAACTCTACCTCGTAGTTTAGTTTATATGCTTTTATTTCTATAAATATCCAACACGTCAAAACTAGATTAACATAAGTCGATCTATAAGTTTTAATAAGTAATTTTAATCGGTAAAACTATTCAACCCCCCTTATATTTTTTTACACGTTCCTTAGCCGAGAAACCAAGTGAAGAAACAAAGTCATATGAAGAAATCAAGCTTACGATATTGCCTTAGAGGATGCATGGCTGTTTTGGTCATAACTCCTTTGTCTCGACTTCAATTTTGGTGATTCAAGCGGCCACGAAAATAGAGAATGAAGATCTACAAACTGAGAAGTGAATACGGCGTATGGGGTTGGTAAATACGCTGTGTCGGCTGCCAGATCAGAAGGGTTATTTTCAGCAATTACATAGAGGCTACTCTTTCCCACCCCTATAAATACCAGGCATATAATATGAACGACCAAACCATTCATTTACAGCTCCTTGGGACATCTCCAAGTGTCCCTACACATTCCTAGTAGAGAAGAAACATCATTCAAGTCCATTCCATCCACGAAGTACATCTCGATTCATCATTTCATAGTTTAATCATTCGGTTAGTGTATCAATTTTGTCTATGAATTCTTTACGTTCTTCTTTAATTCATACTATGTTTTTGGTACTGAGATTATGGGCTAACACCCTTAGGTGTTAGCCAATTTATGAATATCATTTGATTTTAATTTTTTTTTACTTCGATTACTCGCTTTTCTCGTTTGATATTGATTATGTTTATCACTAAATTCTCGTTTAGTTGCTTGATTATGTTTTTATTTATTTTCTAGACCTTAGTGAATATGATTCGATTCCTGAAACTTAACGCCCCTAAATGTTGTTGCCTGAATTAATTCGCAGTCATAAGATCAAGATCCGTATCATAATAGTATAATGTAGGGAAACCACCTGAGATGGCCCCTAGCTTAGGAAAACCACCTGGAACAGCCCTTAGCAAATTCCACTGTTAGGACTAGTGACTTTTATGTCTCTAAGTTAGATAATTACAAAATTAAGGCAAGTAATTTAGTCAAAACGAGATAGATTATAATTAATAGTTGAAGGACTTTATGCAAGCTTGTTGATTGTGACAGAGTGAGCCTCTTGCAAGCCTATGATTTAGGGAGAAGATCCACCTAGTTTACATTCGTGAATCACTAAAGAAAATAAGTAAGTAATCATTGCACTAGTAGACGTATCACTATTATTTGGTAGGATGAACTTGGCTAGCACGTTCTTTCTATATTAATTTAGACCTTTTTTCCTCCTCGTTTGTTTAATTATTATTTGCTTTATTAGTTTAAGTAGTAATTCAAACTCGTGCTAGTCTCTCATGCCGAAACCCCTCATATTGCGTTGGTTTAGGTTATTTAATTAAATTAGATTATTAGAATACCTTTAGGTTAGTTTTAAGGTAAATCACTAGCTTTAATTGATCGGATATACTGCCTGTATGTGTTAGTCCAAAGGATAGTTCGGCTTATTATAAATTAAGACTTTGCATGAATACATAAATTAAAAATAACACGTCAATGAACTAATAGTTACTTTAATGAACGACAATACTTCATTACTTTATATTGAACTTTTTACTAACCTTGTAATCTTTTGCAACATAATTTATTTTGTTCGTTTTGCCTTTGAAAAGTACCGTCTAAAGTGAAGGAACGTTTGTTGAGGATAAGAGAGATACTTAGTTAGTGAGACTTTGTCGCATCTCACTGACTCTAAATTCATTTTTATTGTTTTCTTTGTCGGTTTTAGTCTTAGTGTAGTTTTCTTGTCGATTTTTAATTTAGGCGTGTGAGTTAGTTTGTTTTATACTCCCTTAGTCTCATAATAAGTGTCCAGTTTGAATTTTTTTTGTCTTTCTTTTTCAACTTTTACCTTAAATATTTTTATTTGTTTTATATAATACTTGATAAAAATTACATCAATGAAAATTACATTTAAGAGTAAACTGCAAAAAACGTCCGTTTATTTATGTTCGTAAACGTCCGATTATGCGTTCATTAACGTTCGTTTATGTTTATTTATTTATTTATGTTCGTATATCATATCTTTTAATTTTATAATTTTAAAATTAGTTTGTTTAAACAAAACAACACCTATAAAACAATATTAGATGCATCATTTAATAAAGTTTATGTTTGTTTGTCTATTTTCATTTATGTTCGATCGTTTATGTCCGTTTAGCGTTCGTTTAGTGTTTTAATGAACGAACATAAACAACTCATTTTCTTAATAAACGAACATGAACAAGCAAATTCATCCGTTTAAGCGTTCGTGTTCGTGTATTTATCCGGTTAAAATTAAATGAACGAACATGAACAAGGTACCATTCGTATTCGTCCGATTCATTTACAGCCCTACTTACAACTTTTGTTTAGTGGCCTAATACTGATCCTACATATATGAATGTATTGTCTATAAATATAAATGTTCAAAATTACAAAAGCACGAATTCACAAGTTACCAATAAAACTTTAAGAAAAAATAATAATTATGGGAGGTACTAATAAGCAAATGAAGATGTTTGTGTAAATTCGGCTCAGAGTTGCTCGACAAAAACTCGACTCTGTAACTTTTTCTGAAACTCTTGGGAGAAGGGCTGTATATTCAAATACTTAGTATTTAAATTTCCTACTTATTTTAGTAGTATCCTATGCCACATGTCGTACGTAGTAGTACGTACGTTTTTGAGTGCCAAACCTTGTTTCTTTTAAACGGAAGGTCTTCTGTTTGAGTCCTCATGCTCGCTCTTAATTTTATTCTCTATTATTTTGTCTTTTTTGAAACATCTGACCAGCAATAGTTCTTATGAATTACAATCTCGAGTTTTTAAATTGATTCAGATAAAAAAAGAGATATCAACACATATGTACATGGAAAAAAACAACTAGGCCAATCTAACGGGATGCGCAAGCATACATACCGGTGTACATTAATTCTTTGCCAATTTGTATGTTTTGTTGCTTAATTTTCAATCGTTTAATTTACATATATATTTCATCAACGTTTTTATATCCTTGGAACACTTTTTCATATACTTCTTAGAAAAACATCGATCATATGTGCTTAATTGTTACTTTTTTCCTTAGTATGTAACTAAATACTTGATAGAATAATAAAACACGGTCATAAACGAAAGAGAACGCTATAAAGTTAGTAAGTTTAAACTCAAGGTTTATGAAAAAAAAAAATATAATGGAAATAGTAGACAGTAGTCAGTTAAACAAGTAAATGCTGCTTCAGTTCACAATAAATCAAAAGTATCACATATTTATATTTGAGATGAGATACATATATAACATCATGAACAGCAATTAAATAATTTATATTTGTGAATGAAACTTGAGAGTATGCTGGCTAAGCTAGGTTGATATCCTATATAAGTTGTAGGTCTCGAGTTCGAGTCAGTGTACTTTGACATTCTTTTTTTATTTATTATTATTATTATTATTATTATTATTATTATTATTATTTTTACATGAAGTTAGATGGGAGTCTAGACACAAGCTGCGCTCTCACTCCTTTATGAATACAAAAGCTTATTATTATTATTATTATTATTATTATTATTATTATTATTATTATTATTATTATTATTACGTTTGCTCTTTAATTTCATTTACGAGAATAGTTTGGTTACCCCAAAGACTCGCCCTCATGATAACTCCACCCGTTTATAAATACTAGCCGAAACATATATGTCCTATATTTTGATACTTGGGATATACTTAATGTTTATTTCGAGTATTCATCAAGTTTAGAAAAATAAAAAAGCTAGTGATAATCTTCATGATGTTAGTTTACATCTTTGTAATCTTGCCGGATGTAGAAATATGCCATTTTCTCACTAAATTTCTCACACAAATACAAACATTTTAACTAGAAGAAATTATGGGTAGCACGAGAAAAATAATGATGATGTGTGTGATGATGCTTGTGCTGCTAGGAACCACAACAATGGTGTCGAAACCATTTCTTTACGATGAACGTTCAAATGAAGTTTGTTGCTACCCTGGTTTCCATTGTTGTACTGCTCCTCTTCCTTATAGCCCCGATAATGAGAATGACAACGGTGATAAAGTCACTACACCTTAACCAATGGCTTCTGGTCCGTGATCTGAATGGAAGACATGTGGACTAATAATGATCGATGTAATTGTGTATGTGTGGAGTTAGAACATCAAATTTCTAAAATAATGGAATCTAAAAACAACTTAACTTCTGAATCGGAAAAACAAGCGTTTGAACACAAACAACAAATTGCACAAATTGATGCAGTCATTTTAAAAACTAAAACTGGGTTGTCAAATTGTCAAGCTGAGTTCAAAGAACATAAACGCAAAACCAGAGAAAAAGTTAAGTCATACATTGATGAGATTGTTGAATTGGAACACAAGCTTAAATAATTTCAAAATGTCGTAGGGTTTAGGGTTTAGGGTTTAGGGTTGGTTTGGGTTTTCATATAGAACCAAAAACTAAACCAAAAATTTTGGTTTCTTTAAAAACCAAAACCGCACCATCAGTTTTGAAATTGGTTCGGCTTTTTTGGAGCGGTTTTTCGGCTTTTTGGTTTTTTGTTCGGTTTTTTTGATTTTGTTGCTCTCCCCTAGTTGAGGCAATCATTTGTTAAGATAGATTTGCTATCTTTTCTGCGTTAGTAACCAGTGAACATATGTCTCGTTTCAAGATCGATAAGACCGAAAGGGGAAGTGATATATCTATGTGTCTCAAAATGAAATGGAACATTTTCTAGAAATCGTCGAAAGAGTCTAATTGAAAAGGTTCATTATTCACTTACAATATTCTCAACTAGTTACATCAAA
Organism: Artemisia annua; assembly: GCA_014162995.1. NCBI lineage: Eukaryota > Viridiplantae > Streptophyta > Magnoliopsida > Asterales > Asteraceae > Artemisia > Artemisia annua. The sequence continues at coordinate 66,008 of LBNU01024071.1, forward strand.
ACAATATATAAACGTTTCTTCCACTAGTTTTACCTATACAATTTTGATACATGACCACGATGAAACCTACTATGTAAAACGTAATGCCATGTAAAATTGTTCTTTTAGATTGCTTTCTTTTAACAAAAATGTGAAAAGTACATTCAACACGTAATGGATTTTTTTTTTAAAAATGTCTTCTGCTAATGTATATTTCTTAGACTGCTATGAGAAACATTCTTTATCGATTGGCGTTGCCGTAAACTATAGTAGAAGATACCAAACATGAATACAGTCTTCGTCTATCAATCAACAAGATAATGTATCATCATACATATAATGATATAAAAGAGTATTTTAGGGTTATTGATCAGCATGATTGGTTTTAGTGGGGCCCATGATTCATTATCTTACTAATATTCATAAAACTAATAAAAAAATATATACATTTTAGTTTTGGGTGGTCCAAAAACTAAGGGCCTATTTGTTAGGGGTATTTTGGCTTCGGGGAATGGTTTCAATGTGATACAAGTCGTTTGTTTTGAGTACTTAGGTTGTGAAACAATATTTAATTCCCTTAGACATGGTCATTCACGAAACCCACTAGTACCCTTTATATTTCTGACAACTTTTTCATTTTCGTTGACTTTTAACTACACCAGAGTAGTATGTTGCATCTAAATAAATTAAAAAATTCATTCTTGAAGTCCTTTTAAATATCTCGCCCATATATAATAATTATTTTCTTCTTTTTCAACTTTTTTATTAATACATAAATTTCAAATCCAATGTTGAACCGTAACAAACATTTGCATATACATTACCTATCATATTTTCTATCATTCAATACCAAATCTTAATCTTATTCCAAATCCACCAACAAAACAAACGCACCTTAAAAGACACTTGTTTGGATATTGGTAACATATGTTTATTTAGCTAACATTGTAATAAATTCGTAAAGTTGGTTTTCTTTATTTCATATATGTTCGCACATCTCATTTTTATATAGATGTTATGAAATTTTATTATTGTTGGCGAAATATTCAACTTACTTTCTAGGATTTCTTGATTTAAGTTGTTGGTGTTCAAAAAATATCTGTATTCGGATATCCAGAAAATGGATCAGAATTTATTAAAAAGTTAGGTGTCGTTTAGTTGTAGAAAAATTTTCCTCTTTTTCCGTTTCTAAATTCCTTGAGAAGGGAATGACTTTTCTTCTCTAGAGAAGAGTTGAGAATTTTGAAAATCCGTTTAGTTGGAGTTATATTTTCCTTTTCTAAAAATGATAAGAAGATTACCTCAAATTGCGACGGCAAGAGGTGGGGGCGACGGTGGGCGGTGGAGGATGACACGAAAGATTAAGGGTAGAATGGTGTATGTGGTTTTTTCGGTGTTGAGAAAAAAAAAATGAGAAAGAAAAAAGTGAGAATAGTAGGATGGGCTTTTCAATTTCTTAGTTAAAATTTAAAAAATAAAATTTTTATTTTTTTAGAAAATTGTTGGAAAAAAGTGTGACTAAACGGATTTTCATTTTTTTTATTTTCACATGAAAAATTTCCTAGAAAAATGGGATATTTTTCACCAACTAAACGCACCCTTAGGTTTTATGAAATCTCAGTTTTGGAACTCATATAAAAGTTCTCCAAAAATTACAGATATTTGGATATTCGGATATATAAAACCGTTATCCGAATTTTCGGATATACGAATTGAAAAAAACTTAGCTAAAGTAATGGTTATAGCATAAAACCATCATCGAAAATTTCGGATATCCAAAAAATTGAAAAACCGAAAACCGAACCGCAAAAAATCAAAAACCGAAAAACCAAACCAAAATTTTGGTGCGGGGTTTGGTTTTAAAAAATATAAACCAAACTTTTGGTTCGGAGTTTGGTTTTAGCCAAAAACCGCCCTATACTTACCTCTAGCCACAACTATAAATATTTTGTTTGGATCTTAATTTCAAGAATCTAGATCTCAAAGGTTTGATTTATCTACAACCAAAGGTAACCTTCTAAGGAGATCACCGGATACACGAAACTGCAAAAATTTAAAAGTACGAGATTTTATGGCTACACAAAACTAGAAAAGATGGCAAATAAGATACATTTTCGTACAATTAGCCCTACTAAAATCTCTCTTTTAGGGCACTGCTTCAACACCATCCTAGAATGGTGACATGTGTGCCATGGTGGTGATCATGATCTTCATATCATCTTAAGATACAATCAGTAAAGAATATCCAAATATTGACAAGTATGTGATTTCTTGTTACAATTTATACCAATTGTGATCCAATTCACGTTAAAACTTCAATGATCCGAGAAATGCATGACTCGGGACAATGTGATTCGATATCGATCAGTTTATATAGTGTTTACAAATATATTTGTAGATAATCCATAACTTAACGAAAAAAATCAGATACTGGTTATGGACACGCGCAAACACATTGGCTTGAACATAGGATATAACTTTCCTAAAAGTTTAGTGGTGAACAAAGTGCACACAAAGACGGGCCTAAAACTGTATGCAGAAAGACACCTTGTTATAATAGAAAGCATATTATAGTTATTTTGATTATATGTTATGATAGAAAATTATTTGCAATCCTCCGTCAATGACTCAATGGTAGTAAATTAATCTTCCTCTGCACTACTGCACATAACACATCTAATTACTTCATATGGCAGCAGCACCGTTCAAAAGATATACATGATCCTCCACCGCGTTCCTAGGATAACCTATGGCATAACGAAGGAACACACCTCCCCGGTATTGTGAAGCATCCCTCAGTTACGGTGCCTGAGTTAATGACCGCGTCGAATGTTGTAACTAACTAAGGTTTTACAGCAAATGGTGCTATGATCAAGTGCGTGATGTAACAATGCTCTCGTAGCTCAGTTGGTTAGAGCACCCGTTTAGTAAGCGGGAGTTCTTGAGTTCGATTCTCAACGAGAGCATTTTCTTTGCTTTACTTTTTTTACTCCCCTTTACCAAAAAAAAAAGTGCGTGATGCAAACAACTTTTATGTTGAAACCCATTTTGTTTTCCCGTTTAGAGATAGTGAAGTGATGAACGGAAATCGAGAATACGTAGTATTTATACAAGTAGGTATGTGGAGTTTTTTTTAGAGAAAAATAAGTATTTAAATACTTTTACGTATACGTATGTATATTTTATGTATAACATACGTTTAACTCATTCTAAGACATTTATTCACATCCTCCATTAAAGAGAAAAATTAAAAGTCAATATTACTACGATTATACCAATATAAGCCATGCAATTAAAAAATTCATTCTTGAAGTCCTTTTAAATATCCCATATATAATCATTATTTTCTTCTTTTTCAACTTCTTTGTTAATATATAAATTTCAAATCCAAAGTTGAACCATAACAACATTTGCATATACATTACCTATCATATTTTCTATCATTCAATACCAAATCTATATCTTATTCCAAACCTACCAACAAAACAAACGCACCCTAAAAGACACATGTTTGGATATTCGTAACATATGTTTATTTAGCTAACAATGTATTAAATTCGTAAAGTTGGTTTTCTTTATTCATATATGTTCGCGCATCTCATCTTTATATAGATGATATGAAATTTTATTATTTTTGGCAAAATATTCAACTTACTTTCTAGGATTTCTTGATTTAGGTTGTTGGTGTTCAAAAAATATCCGTATTCGGATATCTGAAAAATTGATCAGAATTTATTAAAAAGTTAGGTTTTATGAAATCTCAATTTTGGAACTCATATAATAGTTCTCCAAAAATTAAAGATATTTGGATATTCGGATATATAAAACCGTTATCCGAAATTTCGGATATACGAATTGAAAAAACTTAGCTAAAGTAATGGTTATAGCATAAAACCGTCATCGAAAATTTCAGATATCCAAAAAACAGAAAAACCGAAAACCGAACTGCAAAAAACCAAAAACCAAAAGACCAAACCGAATTTTTGGTACGGGGTTTGGTTTTAAAAAATATAAAACCAAACTTTTGGTTCCGAGTTTGGTTTTAGCAAAAAACCGCCCTATCACCTCTAGCCACAAATATAAATATTTTTTTTGGATTTCAAGAATCTAGCTCTCAAAGGTTTGATTTATCTACAACCAAAGGTAACCTTCTAAGGAGATCACCGGATACACGAAAATGCAAAAATTTAAAAGTGTGAGATTTTATGGCTACACAGAACTATTTCAAATTCGATCCAATGGCCAGAAACTTCAATCCTTGTGTTTGTTTTCAACCAATCAGAGGCCTCCAAATCATGTATTTANCTTCAATCAATCTTTCTTCTTCAGCTAGAAATGAGCTGTTGCTTTTCAGTCCCAAAATCAAAAAAGGAAAATGAGGCAAATGATGGAAGTAAAAGAAGATGGGTGATTTTTAAAGTGAATGGAAGCAAAAAATTTAGTTAAAGTCGTTAGACGATAAGTGTTGGACTTAGGCCCGTATGTATTAGGCCCATGTGCATTGTATTCTATATATTATGTCATATGTATACCGGCCCTGATTCATTCAATAATATGATTCCTGTTATCCTACATGGTATCATTGTTGTTGAAGGTGTAGGACCTTTAGGTGGCCGTAGGTTTATCAGAGCGGACGGCTGGGTTAACACCACACAGTTTGAAGAAGCAGTGCAGCCACTGATAGACAACAAGCTTATCGAGGTAGAGGGGTGCGACTATTAGGACAATGAGCTTAGGTTCGCCGATCCCTAATAGCTGGTATGCATGGGAATTATTAGAGATTAATAATCAATGTAAAAAATAATTTTTATTCCTGTTGTAATATCTCGTTTAATTAATGAAAATATTTGTTAGTGGCTCATTAGCATTTACTTAATAAAATATCTCAGTGTGAGATTTCAAAGATCCTTTAAGATCTATTTTGAAGACAAAGCAAAACAAAGTAGAAAAAAAAAGTAAAGTTGATCTCAGGTTATCTCTTTTTGGTACTCATATAGTTATCATTTTAAAGACAAATTATTGCTATTTACAGAAAACCTCTTCTTTCTTCTCTCTCTCCCATTTTCTGCAATGGCAGCTTGTATCTGATTGGTCGAAAGCTTGTCACACGGATCAAACATGTAAACCATTGGATTATATTTCAAATTCGATCCAATGGCCAGAACCTTCAATCCTTGTGTTTCTTTTTCAACCAATCAGAGGCCTCTAAATCATGTATTTAAACCCCCCCCCCCCAACTCCCCACAGCTTCATCACTCTTGCTTCAATCAATCTCTCATCTTCATCTAGAAATGATCAGATGCATTTCAGTCCCAAAACCAATAGAGGAAAATGAGGCATATGATGGAAGTAAAAGAAGATGGGTGGTTTTTAAAGTGAATGTAAGCAAAGAAAATTTAGTTAAAGTCAATGTTAGACGATAAGTGTTGGACTTAATCCCGTATGTATTAGGCCAATGTGCATTGTATTCTATATATTATGTCATATGTATACCGAAGCCGATTCATTCAATAATACGATTCCTGTTATCCTACATTGTATCATAGCTGTTGAAGGCGTAGGACCTTTAGGTGGTCGTAGGTTTATCAGAGCGGACGGCTGGGTTAACACCACATGGTTTGAAGAACCAATGCAGCCACTGATAGACAACAAGCTTATTGAGGTAGAGGGGTGCGACTATTACGACGATGAGCTTAGGTTCGTCGATCCCTAATAGATGGTAGGCATCGGAATTATTAGAGATTAATAATAATTGTAAAAAATAATTTTATTCCTGTTGTAATGTCTCGTTTAATTAATGAAAAAAATTTGTTAGTGGCTTATTGCATTTACTTAATAAAAGACCTCAGTGTGAGATTTCAAAGATCTTCTTAGATATATTTTCAACACAAAGCAAAACAAAGTCGGAGAAAAAAAGAAAAAAAGAAGTAAAGTTGACCTCAGGTTATCTCTTTTTGGTACTCATATAGTAATCATTTTCAAGAAAAATTATTGCTATTTATAGAACACCTCTTCTCTCCTCTCTCTCTCTCTCTCCCATTTTCGGCAATGGCAGCTTGTATCTGATTAGTCGAAAGCATGTCACACGGATCAAACATGCAAACCATCGGATTGTATTTCAAATTCGATCCAATGGCCAGAATTTTCAATCCTTATGTTTGATTTTCAACCAATCAGAGGCCCCCAAATCATGTATTTAAACCCCCTCCAACTCCCCACAGCTTCATCACTCTTTCTTCAATCAATCTTTCATCTTCATCTAGAAATGAGCTGTTGCTTTTCAGTCCCAAAACCAAAAGAGGAAAATGAGGCATATGATGGAAGTTAAAGAAGATGGGTGGTTTTTAAAGTGAAGGTAAGCAAAGGAAATTTAGTTAAAGTCAATGTTAGACGATAAGTGTTGGACTTAGGCCCGTATGTATTTTGGCCCATGTGTATTAAATTCTATATATTATGTCATATGTATACCGAACCTGATTCATTCAATAATAGGATTCCTGTTATCCTACATGGTATCAGAGCTGTTGAAGGTGTAGGACCTTTAGGTGGTGGTAGGTTTATCAGGGCGGACAACTGGGTTAACACCACACAGTTTGAAGAAGTGGTGTAGCCACTGATAGACAACAAGTTTTTCGAGGTAGAGGTGTGCGACTATTACGACGATGAGCCTAGGTTCACCGATCCTTAATAGCTGGTAGGCATGGGAATTATTCGAGATTAATAATTAATGTAAAAAATAATTTTTATTCCTATTGTAATGTCTCGTTTAATTAATGAAAAATTTTGTTAGTGGCTCATTTGCATTTACTTAATAAAATACCTCAGTTTGAGATTGTAAAGATCCTCTAAGGTCTATTTTGAAGACAAAGTAAAACAAAGTAAAAAAAAAAAGTAAAGTTGATCTCAGGTTATCTCTTTTTGGTACTCATATAGTTATCATTTTGAAGACAAATTATTGCTATTTACAAAACACCTCTTCTTTCTTCTCTCTATCCCATTTTCAGCAATGACAGCTTGTATCTGATTGGTCGAAAGCTTGTCACATGGATCAAACATGCAAACCATTGGATTATATTTCAAATTCGATCCACTGGCCAGAATCTTCAATCCTTATGTTTATTTTTCAACCAATCAGAGGCCTCCAAATCATGTATTTAACCCCCCCCCCCAACTCCCCACAGCTTCATCAATCTTTCTTCTTCAGCTAGAAATGAGCTGCTGCTTTTCAGTCCCAAAAGCAAAAGAGGAAAATGAGGCAAATGATGGAAGTAAAAGAAGATGGATGGTTTTTAAATTGAAGGTAAGCAAAGCAAATTTAGTTAAAGTCAATGTTAGATGATAATTGTTGGACTTAGTCCTGTATGTATTTTGGCACATGTGTATTGTATTATATATATTATGTTATATGTATACCGAACCAGATTCATACAATAATACAATTCCTGTTATCCTACATGGTATCAGAGCTGTGAAGGTGTTGGACCTTTAGGTGGTGGTAGGTTTATCAGGGCGGACGGCTGGGTTAACACCACACAGGTTGAAGAAGCGGTGCAGCCACTGATAGACAACAAGCTTATCGAGGTAGAGGGATGCGACTATTACGACGATGAGCCTAGGTTCACCGATCCCTAATAGCTAGGCATGGGAATTATTATAGATTAATAATCAATGTAAAAAGTAATTTTTATTCCTGTTTTAATCTCTCGTTTAATTAATGAAAAAATTTGTTAGTGGCTCATTTGCATTTACTTAATAAAAGACGTCAGTGTGAGATTTCAAAGATCCTCTAAGATCTATTTTGAAGACAAAGCAAAACAAAGTAGAAAAGAAAAGTAAAGTTGATCTCAAGTTATCTCTTTTTGGTACTCATATAGTCATCATTTTAAGAAAAAAGCTATCTACAGAACACCCCTTCTTTCTTCTCTCTCTCTCTCTCTCTCTCTCTCTCTCTCTCTCTCTCTCTCTCTCTCTCCCTATTTTCAGCAATAGCAGCTTGTATCTGATTGGTCGAAAGCTTGTTACACGGATCAAACCTGCAAACCATTGCATTATATTTCAAATTCGATCCAATGGCCAAAACCTTCAATCCTTTTGTTTGTTTTTCAACCAATCAGAGGCCTCTAAATCATGTATTTAAACCCCCCCCCCAACTCCCCACAGCTTCATCACTCTTTCTTCAATCAATCTTTCTTCTTCAGCTAGAAATGAGCTGCTGCTTTTCAGTCCCAAAACCAAAAGAGGAAAATGAGGCAAATGATGGAAGTAAAAGAAGATGGGTGGTTTTTAAAGTGAAGGTAAGCAAAGAAAATTTAGTTAAAGTCAATGTTAGATGATAATTGTTAGAATTATGCCCGTATGTATTTGGCCCATTTGTATTGTATTCTATATATTATGTCATATGTATACCGAACCTGATTTATTTAATAATACGATTCCTGTTACCCTACATGGTGTCAGAGTTGTTGAAGGTGTAGGACCTTTAGGTGGTGGTAGGTTTATCAAAGCGGACGGCTGGGTTAACACCACACAGTTTGAAGAATAGGTGCAGCAACAGATAAACAACAAGCATATCGAGGTAGAGGGGTGCGACTATTATGACGATGAGCCTAGGTTCACCGATCCCTAATAGCTGGTAGGCATGGGAATTATTAGAGATTAATAATCAATGTAAAAAATAATTTTGATTCCTGTTGTAATATCTCGTTTAATTAATGAAAATTTTTGTAAGTGGCTCATTGCATTTACTTAATAAAAGACCTCAGTGTGAGATTTCAAAGATCCTCTTAGATCTATTTTGAAGACAAAGCAAAACAAAGTAGGAAAATAAAGTAAAGTTGTTCTGACGTTATCTCTTTTGGTACTAATATAATCATCATTTTGAAGACAAATTATTGATATTTACAGAACACCTCTTCTTTCTTGTCTCTCTCTCCCAATTTTCAGCAATGGCAGCTTGTATCTGATTGGTCGAAACCTTGTCACACGGATCAAACATGCAAACCATTGGGTTATATTTCAAATTCGATCCAATGGCCAGAACCTTCAATCCCTGTGTCTGTTTTTCAACCAATCAGAGGCCTCCAAATCATGTATTTAACCCCCTCCCCAACTCCCCACAGCTTCATCACTCTTTCTTCAATCAATCTTTCTTCTTCAGCTAGAAATGAGCTGCTCCTTTTGAGTCCCAAAACCAAAAGAGGAAAATGAGGCAAATGATGGAAGTAAAAGAAGATGGGTGGTTTTTAAAGTGAAGGTAAGCAAAGAAAATTTAGTTAAAGTCAATGTTAGATGATAATTGTTAGAATTATGCCCGTATGTATTTGGCCCATTTGTATTGTATTCTATATATTATGTCATATGTATACCGAACCTGATTTATTTAATAATACGATTCCTGTTACCCTACATGGTGTCAGAGTTGTTGAAGGTGTAGGACCTTTAGGTGGTGGTAGGTTTATCAAAGCGGACGGCTGGGTTAACACCACACAGTTTGAAGAATAGGTGCAGCAACAGATAAACAACAAGCATATCGAGGTAGAGGGGTGCGACTATTATGACGATGAGCCTAGGTTCACCGATCCCTAATAGCTGGTAGGCATGGGAATTATTAGAGATTAATAATCAATGTAAAAAATAATTTTGATTCCTGTTGTAATATCTCGTTTAATTAATGAAAATTTTTGTAAGTGGCTCATTGCATTTACTTAATAAAAGACCTCAGTGTGAGATTTCAAAGATCCTCTTAGATCTATTTTGAAGACAAAGCAAAACAAAGTAGGAAAATAAAGTAAAGTTGTTCTGACGTTATCTCTTTTGGTACTAATATAATCATCATTTTGAAGACAAATTATTGATATTTACAGAACACCTCTTCTTTCTTGTCTCTCTCTCCCAATTTTCAGCAATGGCAGCTTGTATCTGATTGGTCGAAACCTTGTCACACGGATCAAACATGCAAACCATTGGGTTATATTTCAAATTCGATCCAATGGCAAGAACCTTCAATCCTTGTGTTTGTTTTTCAACCAATCAGAAGCCTTCAAATCGTGTATTTAAACGCCCCCCCCCCCACTCCCCACAGCTTCATCACTCTTTCTTCAATCAATCTTTCTTCTTTAGCTAGAAATGAGCTGCTGCTTTTCAGTTCCAAAACCGAAAGAGGAAAATGAGGCAAATGATAGAAGTAAAAGAAGATGGGTGGTTTTTTAAAGTGAAGGTAAGCAAAGAAAATTTAGTTAAAGACAATGTTAAACGATAAATGTTAGACTTAGGCCCGTATGTGTATTGTTTTCTATATATTATGTCATATGTATACCGAACCTGATTCATTCAATAATAGGATTCCTATTATCCTACATATTGAAGGTGTAGGACCTTTAGGTGGTGGTAGGTTTATCAGAGCGGACGGCTGGGTTAACACCACACAGTTTGAAGAAGCGGTGCAGCCACAGATAGACAACAAGCTTATCGAGGTAGAGGGGTGCGACTTTTACGACGATGAGCTTAGGTTCGCCGATCCCTAATAGCTGGTAGGCATGGGAATTATTAGAGATTAATAATCAATGTAAAAAAAAAAAATTTATTCCTATTGTAATGTCTCGTTTAATTAATGAAAAAATTTGTTAATGGCTCATTTGCATTTACTTAATAAAAGACCTCAGTGTGAGATTTTAAAGATTCTCTTAGATCTATTTTGAAGACAAAGCAAACCAAAGTAGGAAAAAAACAGTAAAAAAAAAGTAAAGTCGACCTTAGGCTATCTCTTTTTGGTACTCATATAGTAATCATTTTGAAGACAAATTATTGCTATTTATAGAATACCTCTTCTCCCTTCTCTCTCTCTGTCCCATTTTCATCAATGACAGCTTGTATTTGATTGGTCGAAAGAATCTCACACGGATCAAACATGCAAACCATTGGATTGTATTTCAAATTCGATCCAATAGCCGAATCTTCAATCCTTATGTTTGTTTTTCAACCAATCAGAGGCCTCTAAATCATGTGTTTAAACTCCCCCCCCCCCAACTCCCCACAGCTTCATCACTCTTTCTTCAATCAATCTTTCTTCTTCAGATAGAAATAAACTGCTGCTTTTTAGTCCCAAAACCAAAAGAGGAAAATGAGGCAAATGATAGAAGTAAAAGAAGAAGAGTGGTTTTTAAAGCGAAGGTAAGTAAAGCAAATTTAGTTAAAGTCCATGTTAGACAATAAGTGTTGGACTTTGGCTCGTATGTATTTTGGCCCATGTGTATTGTATTCTGTATATTATGTCATATATATACCGAACCTGATTCATTCGATATTATGATTCCTGTTATCCTACATGGTATCAGAGCTGTTGAAGGTGTAGGACCTTTAGGTGGTGGTAGGTTTATCAGGGCGGACGGCTGGGTTAACACCACACAGTTTGAAGAAGCGGTGCAGCCACTGATAGACAACAAGCTTATTGAGGTAGAGGGGTGGGACTATTTCGACGATGAGCCTAGGTTCACAGAACCCTAATAGCGGGTAGGCATGAGAATTAATAGAGATTAATAATCAATGTTAAAAATAATTTTTATTCCTATTGTAATGTCTCGTTTAATTAATGAAAATAATTTGTTACTGGCTCATTTGCATTTACTTACAAAAGACCTTAGTGTGAGATTTTAAAGATCCTCTTAGATCTATTTTAAAGACAAAGCAAAACAAAGTAGAAAAAAAGTTGATCTCGGGTTATCTCTTTTTGGTACTCAGATATTTATCATTTTGAAGACAAATTATTACTATTTACAGAACACCGCTTCTCTCTTCTCTCTTTCTCCCCATTTTCAGCAATGGCAGCTTGTATCTGATTAGTCGAAAGCTTGTCACACGGATCAAACATGCAAACCATTGGATTATATTTCAAATTCGATCCAATGGCTAGAACCTTCAATCCTTGTGTTTGTTTTTCAACCAATCGGAGGCCTCTATATCATTTATTTAAACCCCCCCCCACCAACTCCCCACAGCTTCATCACTCTTTCTTCAATCAATCTTTCTTCTTCAGATAGAAATAAACTGCTGCTTTTTAGTCCCAAAACCAAAAGAGGAAAATGAGGCAAATGATAGAAGTAAAAGAAGAAGAGTGGTTTTTAAAGCGAAGGTAAGTAAAGCAAATTTAGTTAAAGTCCATGTTAGACAATAAGTGTTGGACTTTGGCTCGTATGTATTTTGGCCCATGTGTATTGTATTCTGTATATTATGTCATATATATACCGAACCTGATTCATTCGATATTATGATTCCTGTTATCCTACATGGTATCAGAGCTGTTGAAGGTGTAGGACCTTTAGGTGGTGGTAGGTTTATCAGGGCGGACGGCTGGGTTAACACCACACAGTTTGAAGAAGCGGTGCAGCCACTGATAGACAACAAGCTTATTGAGGTAGAGGGGTGGGACTATTTCGACGATGAGCCTAGGTTCACAGAACCCTAATAGCGGGTAGGCATGAGAATTAATAGAGATTAATAATCAATGTTAAAAATAATTTTTATTCCTATTGTAATGTCTCGTTTAATTAATGAAAAAAATTTGTTACTGGCTCATTTGCATTTACTTACAAAAGACCTTAGTGTGAGATTTTAAAGATCCTCTTAGATCTATTTTAAAGACAAAGCAAAACAAAGTAGAAAAAAAGTTGATCTCGGGTTATCTCTTTTTGGTACTCAGATATTTATCATTTTGAAGACAAATTATTACTATTTACAGAACACCGCTTCTCTCTTCTCTCTTTCTCCCCATTTTCAGCAATGGCAGCTTGTATCTGATTAGTCGAAAGCTTGTCACACGGATCAAACATGCAAACCATTGGATTATATTTCAAATTCGATCCAATGGCTAGAACCTTCAATCCTTGTGTTTGTTTTTCAACCAATCGGAGGCCTCTATATCATTTATTTAAACCCCCCCCCACCAACTCCCCACAGCTTCATCACTCTTTCTTCAATCAATCTTTCTTCTTCAGCTAGAAATGAGCCGCTGCTTTTCAGTCCCAAAACCAAAAAAGGAAAATGAGGCAAATGATGGAAGTAAAAGAAGATGAGTGGTTTTTAAAGTGAAGGTAAGCAAAGAAAATTTAGTTAAAGTCAATGTTATACGATAAGTGTTGGACTTAGGCCCGTATGTATTAGGCCCATGTGCATTGTATTATATATTTTATGTCATATGTATACCGAACCTTATTTATTCAATAATACGATTCCTGTTATCCTACATGGTCTCATATCTGTTGAAGGTGTAGGAACTTTAGGTGGTCGTAGGTTTATCAGAGCGGACGGCTGGGTTAACACCACACAGTTTGAAGAAGCGGTGCAGCCACTGATAGACAACAAGCTTATCGAGGTAGAGGGGTGCGACTATTAGGACGATGAGCTTAGGTTCGCCGATCCCTAATAGCTGGTAGGCATGGGAATTATTAGAGATTAATAATCAATGTAAAAAATAGTTTTTATTCCTGTTGTAATGTCTCGTTTAATTAATGAAAGAATTTGTTAGTGGCTCATTTGAATTTACTTAATAAAAGACCTCAGTGTTAGATTTCAAAGATCCTCTTAGATTTATTTTGAAGACAAAGCAAAACAAAGTAAGAAAAAAAAAGAGTAAAGTTTACACCAGGTTATCTCTTTTTGGTACTCATATAGAAATCATTTTGAAGACAAATTATTGCTATTTATAAAACACCTCCTCTCTCTTTTCTCTCTCTCTCTCTCTCCCATTTTTTATAATGGCAGCTTGTATCTGATTGGTCGAAAGCATGTCACACAGATCAAACATGCAAACCATTGGATTGTATTTCAAATTCGATCCAATGGCCAGAATCTTCAATCCGTATGTTTGTTTTTCAACCAATCAGAGGCCTCCAAATCATGTATTTAAACCCCCCCCCTCCAAAACTTGCCATAGCTTCATCACTCTTTCTTCAATCAATCTTTCTTCTTCAGCTAGAAATGAGCTGCTGCTTTTCAGTCCCAAAACCAAAAGAGGAAAATGAGGCAAATGATGGAAGTAAAAGAAGATAGGTGGTTTTTAAAGTGAAGGTAAGCAAAGCAAATTTAGTTAATTTCAATGTTAGACGATAAGTGTTGGACTTAGGCCCGTACGTATTTTGGCCCATGTGTATTGTATTCTATATATTATGTCATATGTATACCGAACCTGATTCATTCAATAATACGATTCCTGTTATCCTACATGGCATCAGAGCTGTTGAAGGTGTAGGACCTTTAGGTGGTGGTAGGTTTATCAGGGCGGACGGCTGGGTTAACACCACACAGTTTGAAGAATCGGTGCAGCAACTGATAGACAACAAGCTTATCGAGGTAGAGGGGTGCAGTTATTACAATGATGAGCCTAGTTTCACCGATCCCTGGTAGGCATGGGAATTATTATAGATTAATAATCAATGTAAAAAATAATTTTTATTCCTATTGTAATGTCTCGTTTAATTAATGAAAAAATTTGTTAGTGGCTCATTTGCATTTACTTAATAAAAGACCTCAGTGTGAGATTTAAAAGATCCTCTTAAATCTATTTTGAAGACAAAGCATAACAAAGTAGATAAAAAAGAGTAAAGTTGATCTCAGGTTATCTCTTTTTGGTACTCATATAGTCATCATTTTGAAGACATATTTTTACTATTTACGGAACACCTCTTCTCTCTTCTCTCTCTCCCCATTTTCAGCAATAGCAGCTTGTATCTGATTGGTCGAAAGCTTGTCACACGGATCAAACATGAAAACCATTGAATTATATTTCAAATTCGATCCAATGGCCAGAACCTTCAATCCCTGTGTCTGTTTTTCAACCAATCAGAGGCCTCCAAATCATGTATTTAACCCCCTCCCCAACTCCCCACAGCTTCATCACTCTATCTTCAATCAATCTTTCTTCTTCAGCTAGAAATGAGCTGCTGCTTTTGAGTCCCAAAACCAAAAGAGGAAAATGAGGCAAATGATGGAAGTAAAAGAAGATGGGTGGATTTTAAAGTGAAGGTAAGCAAAGAAAATTTAATTAAAATCAATGTTAGACGATAAGTGTTGGACTTAGGCCCGTATGTATTTAGCCCATGTGTATTGTATTCTATATATTATGTCGTATATATACCGAACCTGATTCATTCAATAATACGATTCCTGTTATCCTACATGGTATCATAGCTGTTGAAGGTGTAGGACCTTTAGGTGGTGGTAGGTTTATTAGGGTGGACTCCTTGTGTTGGATTTTAGTATGTAGGCGGGGGCAAATTGAATTTTTGTTGGGGGGAACTTTAGAAAAAAGGTCAAAATTAAAAAAAAATAAAAAATAAAAAATAAAAATTACACTAAAATCTTATCTTTTTCGACTAAGGGGCATCGCCACCCCAAACCTACTACATAAGTCCGCCCCTGCTCAATGTCCTTTTGAGTTAAGTCCCACATGTGCCTTGCACATGAGGGCAAAATGGTCATTTATCACTTTTGTTACTCCCTTTAATTACATTCAATTAAAATAAGGGTCCTATGGTTTATACCCCATTTGACTAACTTTTGACCAATATTAAATTTTGTAGCCTAGTAAACAACACTATCTTTCACTTTCATGTTGCGTAAGTTGTGTAGTCAAACCACCCTAATTAACATTGAAAACGCTAAGGATTCAACATCTAATTGCTATTTAGTCTTGCTATGTTATTCAAAATTGCTATTTAGTCTTGCTATGTTATTCAAAATATCAAAATACGAAAACAAAGACAAATTAAAAAGCGAAGGCAACGACTGGGTTGGTGGTTCACTAAAGGCAGCGGTGGGAGGTGATTAGTTGCAGCGGCGGGTGGTGGCTGGTTGCAGCGGCAGGCGGTGGTTGGTTGCAGCGGCGACTACAAGGTGGTGGTAGGTTTGCTGCAGCAGTTTGAAGGTTTTTATAGTTTAAATTTCTCTCTAAAGTTGTAAGTTGATTTTCATCACTTTTTTTATGCTAAGCATATATTGTGTAATGGTAAAAATGAGTAAATGTAGAATAAAATGTTGAAGAAGATGACTAGTACAACATGAAAGAGGAAAATATGTAAGCTTTTGTATTCGTAGGCTAGTGGTCATGTGAGTGAAAAAGACAAATCACTATTGTTTAAGCTTATTTTACTCAATTTATTTAATTGTTTTTTAAATGTGAAAAACTGTTTATTTTACTTAATTTATATACTATTGTTTTTGACCCCTATATATAACTCATGATTTGATTTAATATTTTAAAGTCTTTATATTTCAAAATTTAAGAAAAAATATATTTATATATGTAGGTGAGTGTATTCCCTTGGATTCAATAGATATATTCTGGAGGACGCTAAATCTTTCACCGACAACGTCTTTGCAAAGTGACAAACTTCGTTGCGACACTGAAATAAACCATTTTAAAGAACATTTTAACAAGCAGTCTGAAGCAGGAAAAAGAAGTTTCATAAGAATATTGGTTGACATATTTAATCCAAGTAAAACTACCATGAAACCTCCCATGGTTAAGAGAAATACTCGCGGACGACCGAGTTTGAAACAACAACAACAACGACAACAACAACAACAACAACAACAACAACAACAACAACAACAACAACAACATGCTCCTCCTAATAGTACAGATTCGCGAACACGTAGTCAGTCGGCGAGGTTTTCAGGGATTGATTAGAGTGTCAAACCGGAAAGACATAGTTCTTACATGAACTATCAAACAAATTATGATCGCGATCCGATCCCAGATCTAAATGAAGAGCCAGTGAGACATAGTTTGTTTGCAGATTTAATTGAAGAGCCGACTAATTTTTTTGATTATATTCAAGAACCTGCGAGACACAATTCATACGTCCAAGAACCACTGAGACACAGTTCATACGTGGGGCATCAGAGCGATAATTTGATCCATAATATTCCAATGCCTTTCTGTCGACACAGAGCAAGTATAAATGATGTCGTGGGTGATGGAAATTGTGGATTTCGGTCAGTTGCCATCGGTATTGGTCTTGACGAAAATATGTGGTCAAAAATTCGACAAGATTTGTTGCAAGAACTAGATAATAACGAGCTTATTTACACTTCTATGTGGCATAATGTCGACTTTCGACGAATTCGGGACTCTGTGAATTTTAGGGATGGATGTGCGCCGCGGGATAAATGGATGCTGATGTCAGACACAGGTTTTGTTATTGCTTCACTCTATAACCGGCCAGCTATATTCTTATCCATGCAACAAAATTATACATGTTTTCGGCTTTGGTACGGTCCAAACTGGTCACAACCAAGTGGTCCTATTGTGATTGCACATGTGAGGGATGATCATTACATTAATGTGACATTAGATGAAAGTTGTTCATTCCCGCCAAATCACCCACAATGGAGGAGGTACAAGAGTAGGGACGCATCCGCATGGCAAGACATAAGTCGACAACTCATGTAGACTTATATATTGATAATCGAAGATAATTGTAGCATTTTCGTTAATGTAAAATTGACTCTTTATTTTATAAAGTGATTATAGTTGTTACAAATTTCTATTTTTTCAATAGGCAATTTATTTTATTGTTAACTATTTGTATTGTGATAACACACCGACGAAACATATAATTAGCAATTAAACTAAAAGTAAAAACAAAATACTTAAGTATTAAAAAATAACAATAATAACAAACTAATATTTAAAATAAAGTATGTATTAGATAATAAATGATAATGATTACAACCATCAAGTGACCAAATAAATGATAACGATTATTAGTAAATTGATCCATGGTGGGGTGGATCTCCTAAGTTAATGGGGTAGAAACCCATAATGCCTTAAAATAATTGAAGGCTTTATTGGTTAATAGTGAAAGGATAGTTCAAAAAAAAAAAAAAAAAAAAAAAAAAAAAAAAAAAAAAGTGAAAGGAGCCCACTTCTCTTAAAACTTTGTGAAATATGAAAGTGGACATTTAATTTAGAACGAATGGAGTAATTATTTTGGTACAACTTTAGGGACGAACTTTGTATTTATTCTAAAAATTAACACTCATCTCACTCACCCACACTACCACCACCAACACCACCATCATCTTATTCACCTCCACTACCATCATCATCTTGTCACCATCATCTCGTTACCACAATCCATCATCTTGTGGTGTTTTCAAGTTCTTTAATTCTCTTTAATCATTTCTTTTATTGTTCCATAACTCAAAAACCCTTGCACAACTATTACATCATATGTGCCACGTTACGCATCAATGCATCATGCCTTTCGGAGTTTCTCACACAAGGAAACAATTTAAGTTCGAAGTTGCACAAGTGCTATAACTAATAGAGCGTCTCAAATACAAAACATATACTACTTACTAATTTGTCAGCAAAAATACACTAAAAATAACAATAAGGTATGTTTTGGCTCAACTATTAGAAAGTTGGGTGCATTTGGCGCCTATAACAATTATAAGCGCTAAAACAACAACTTTTTACGCTATAAGATTCTTACTGCACCCAGTCAAAAAAAAAAAAAAAAAAGGGTCGTCATCTCAATGGCGAAGCCGCTTATAACACAAAGGGGTGGTGCAATATAACTATTATAGTGGCGCCATAGGGTGCAAATTGACACCAGTGTCATATGTATACAGAACCTGATTCATTCAATAATACGATTCCTGTTATTCTTCATGGTATCATAGCTGTTGAAGGTGTAGGACCTTTAGGTGGTGGTAGGTTTATCAGGGCGACTCCTTGTGTTGGATTTTAGTATGTAGGTGGGGGCAATTTGAATTTTTGTTGGGGGGCACTTTCGAAAAAAGGTCCAAATTAAAATTAAAAAATAAAAAATAAAAAATAAAAAATCTTATCTTTTTCGGCTAGCCATGGGGGCATCGCCACCCCAAACCTACTACATAAGTCCGCCCCTGCTCAATGTCCTTTTGAGTTAAGTCCCACATGTGCCTTGCACATGAGGGCAAAATGGTCATTTTATCACTTTTGTTACTCCCTTCAATTACATCCGATTAAAATAATTGAAAGTGTGTGAGAATGAAATTTTATTGGTTAATAGTGAAAGGAGCCCACTTCTCTTAAAACTTTGTGAAATATGAAAGTGGACATTTAATTTGGAACGAAGGAAGTAATTATTTTGGTACTAACTTTAGGGACAAACTTTGTATTTATTCTAAAAATTAACACTCATCTCACTCACCACACTACCACCACCAACACCACCATCATCTTATTCACCTCCACTACCATCATCATCTTGTCTCCACCACTGTCACCATCATCTCGTTACCACAATTCATCATCTTGTGGTGTTTTCAAGTTCTTTAATTCTCTTTAATCATTTCTTTCATTGTTCCATAAATCAAAAACCCTTGCACAACTATTACATCAGATGTGCCACGTTACGCATCAATGCATCATGCCTTTCGAAGTTTCTCACACAAGGAAACAATTTATGTTTGAGGTTGCACAAGTGTTACAAGTAATAGAGCGTCTCAAATACAAAACATATACTACTTACTAATTTGTCGTCCTGTAGCAAAAATACACTAAAAATAACAATAGGGTATGTTTTGGCTCAACTATTAGAAAGTTGGGTGCATTTGGCGCCTATAACAATTATAAGCGCCACAACATCATCTTTTTACGCTATAACATTCTTACTGCACCCCAGTCAAATCAAAAAAGAGAAGAGAGAGAAAAAATAAATAAATAAAATAATGGTCGTTATCTCAATGGCGAAGCCGCTTATGACACAAAGGGGTGGTGCAATATAACTATTATAGTGACACCATAGGGTGCAAATTGACACCTATAACATGCCATAGGGTCATTGCACCGCACCCTCTTATATTTTTTGCTAGTTCTTTATGTGAGACTAGTTTGACATATAAACATATCCAAGATTGATTAATTCATAAGTGAATCATAAGTAGGTTGAAAGTATGTTCGCGTCGTGTTGCTGTTTTCTTCCCTTCATACTCATTCATGTCTGTCATTTGCGACATATGAATGCACAAGGGTTACCAGTATATGAAGGATTCATATACAAATAGTTGATATGCATTCTTCTGATCGGTCTTATTTAGTTAACATTTATATATGGATTTATACGTGAAGGCAATACGGAACAGTGAGAGCTAATACGAAGTGAAACTTAAAATCTGAATTGGTAGAATAAGATAAGTTTTTCAAGATTCTCGGGGAGGTCCGTCAAAAGATTGAGTCTTTCTTAAATTCCAGTGAAGACCATCATGTATGCTATGGAAGAAGTCACTTGTGGAATCACCTCTACAAGCTGTTGGGACTGGCCAAGCAGCCATGCTACAGACAAGTGCATCTCCTGGAGCCAACTGTTTTCTGTCCTTACCGTCAAAGGATGCCCATGCATGCCCTCTGCTGTTGAAGGGTACTTGAATCCTAAGTGTCACATGTTCAGGTAATATCAGAGGTCGGAAAGATAGTGAGTGTGGACAAATTGGGGTGAATAGGATCCCAGGAACCTGCATAAATGCATCAAATCATTACGTCTCGGACCCTAGTAAACAGAGCAAGAGCTAAAACAACAATGATGCAACTAAAGGTGGCAAGATGGATGGATTGGGTACAAAGGAGCTATTCTTACTACAGGTCAAAAAGGGCGGTGTATCCCTAAACACTCTTTTGTCCTTTTCTTTAAACCTTATTATAATAAATAATTTTTTAATTATAATTCTACAACAACAGTAATCAAGATAATAAAACAATTTTAGAAGATTGTATGCTTAAAAATAACCTTTCAGCCTGTTCACCTTTAAAGTAAAAGATTTGGCGTGTTTCAAATAAGGCACAACTCAAGTAAATCCGTTCTATTCATAATTAAAATGTATTGTGCAACCACTACTCTAGATTATTCTAGTAAAATACAGGAAGCATTGTGATTCGAGAAAATCTCCAAGTAGTGGAGAGAACTAGAGGGAGGCACGAAAAGTCAAAAGGCGAAAATACAACATAATGCAACAAGTAAAATGATTTTCACTGTTTACAGGGTATATAATTTTGAGTCTTCTACTGAAGCATCAAATAAGAGATGCAAAATTGGAAAAAACTGCTTGCTTCACATTGGTTCAGGCAAGAGTTCAAATTCCCACTCCAACCATTTTTTGGCTTCCACTTTAAAGTTCCAAAAATATTCAAAATCTTTCTAAATTTTAGTTATTCTACACTACCTAACGCTCCTCTAATTTTATATTCCAACCATTCCACTCATATTTTCATGTTTCTCACATAAGACATTTATTAAGGTTATCAAAATCACAATATAATTATTGGTGATGCTATTGGTGTATTTGCTATTTTTATTCAAATTATTTTCAACTTTCTATAAACTTAAACTTTAAACAATTCAAGAAAGTGTGAGACCTAAGTTCTAATTTGGGTTTGGACTGGACTCGACGACTACAATTATATTCTACATAATTAACCCGAATTAGTCACCCTAATTCTTTTTGGAACAGTAAGATTTTTAGTGTCACTTGACTAGCACATAATCTTGAACCAAAAAGGAAGTAGATAGCAAAAAGAGGTGATCTAAGGAAAAAAAACGATCAAGACAAAAACACTCTAGAATAATGAATCGCAACTTGAAAGCGAATATCATCACACCGTTGTTTTTTCACTCTTTCTTTACTCTTTTCTCCTATGTTTCAGGTAGTCAAGTTAAGATGTTCACTTCTATATCTTGCAATTTCCATACTAATCATCAAAAAATACATGTTTCACGCCACTGCAAAGCGGGGCCTAAAAAATCCATGTTATTGTCTAGTACAGAAAAACTACTAGAATATAACCTTACAGTTAATATTATTTCTCTCAATTATTTAGCTGGTTTTTTTGAAATTATTATGTTATTTTAGGTTTTTCAATACCCAAAATATAGAGCTTATTTGTTACATAATTTTGTGCCAGAAAACCTATACCACAATGCTTTTGTCCTTGTAAACCAAGCTACTTTATACAGAGAATGGCCATAAGCTCTAACTGACATTGCACGCTAGTTCATTTTTCACACAAAAGTTGTGTCTTCCTACACATAATCATCAGCTCGTGTATGCTTACTCTTTAAACCTTATTTCTATACCAAGTTTCACAATAGCTTTTGTTTGATACTTTGATGTAAGGGGGCGTTTGGTTGGAGAATTTGAAATTCCGGAATTTTAAATTCCGGAATTATGAGAATTTAAAATTCCGGAATTTAAAATATCTTGTCATGTTTGGTTGACAGAAATTTATAAATTTTTTTTATTTTTTTAATATAAATTTATAAATATTCTATTTAAAAGTTTATAAAAAAAATTATAAAAAAAGTTTATAAAAAAAATTTATAAAAAAAGTTTATAAAAAATTTATAAAAAAGTTAAGAAAAAATTTATAAAAAAAGTTTATAATTAATATATAAAAAATTTATAAAAAAAGTATAAAAAAATTTTATAAAAAAATTTTGAAAAAAGTTAATAAAAAATTTACAAAAATTTTTTAAAAAAAGTTTATAAAAAATTTATAAAAAAAATTTAATAAAAAATTTATAAAAAATTTATAAAAAAAGTTTATAAAAAAGGTTTATAAAAAAATTTATAAAAAAGTTTATAAAAAAATTTATAACAAATTTATAAAAAAAGTTTATAAAATTTTTTTCATAAATATTCTATTTAAAAGTTTAAAAAAAAACAATAAGAAAAAAAATTTATAATAAAATTTTCCAAGTAAATTAAAATTCCTCACTTTTTGAAGGCATTCTAATTCTCTCCATTTTGGCAATTCGTAGAATTGTAAATTCCTCCAAATTGTCAACCAAACACGATATTTGGGGGCAATTAAAATGCAAATGCCCCCAATATCCCCCAATATCCCCGAACCAAACGGCCCCTAAGTGAATTAACATGTTAAAAAATTAACTTGATGAAAGTCAAACAAGTGATCAAACAAATACATATTTAAATACAGCATGCTTACTAATACTTCTCTTCTCTTCTGCTCATTTCCTTCCTCATACAATAATCTGATACGACCCCTTATTATTAATTAGTATTTCTTTATTATTAGTTAAGTTAATTTCCTTTTATTGTATTTCTTGGTGAGAAAGCTAGGGTATTAGGGTAACTGTAGGATATCCTCTATTATAAATAGGGCATTAGGATTGTAATTCTTATTACGTAGAATGATATGAATTATTAATTTGTTAATCAATTGGGGGGTCAGTTTATCTCATTACCATACACCATTGGGCGGTCGGTTTATCCCATTAATATAAACTATTTATCTTGTTTTGTTCATTTTATCTCTATATCGAATCTGGTTCGTATCATAATCCTACTAGCCTTTTACTTTCATGTACAAAGTGCCAACAACTAATGTGCTGCCAGAAGTACATCTACATCTAGATGATTGATTCTGGTGCCTGGTAATTTTCAAGTTATTTGTTATAATAAAAGGTATTTGCTAAGGGTTAATGCGTAGTTTACCATTATCAAAGATATAATAGATTTGTAAACTTAGCTGTCAAATTATTACATTAATAATTTAAATCACATGATTCTGGTATGCTTACTAACAACATAGTCAAATACAACTTTGAATTAGAACCAACAAGATTTTTAACTTCTAAGACCCATTAGTAATTAATTTTTCACATAAACTGAAATATCAGCAATTTAACTTTTATTTCTCAACTATTAAACCATTTTAAATGATATTACTTGTAACTGTTTATAGGGTATATAATTTTGAGTCTTCTACTGAAGCATCAAATAAGAGATGCAAAATTGGAAAAAACTGCTGGCTTCACATTGGTTCAGGCAAGAGTTCAAATTCCCACTCCAACCATTTTTCGGCTTCCAATTTAAAGTTCCAAAAATATTCAAAATCTTTCTAAATTTTAGTTATTCTACACTACCTAACACTCCTCTAATTTTATATTCCAACCATTCCACTCATATTTTCATCTTTCTCACATAAGACATTTATTAAGATTATCAAAATCACAATATAATTATTGGTGATGCTATTGGTGTAATTGCTATTTTTATTCAAATTATTTTCAACTTTTTATAGACTTAAACTTTAAAAAATTCAAGAAAGTGTGAGACCTAAGTTCTAATTTGGGTTTGGACTGGACTCGACGACTACAATTATATTCTACATAATTAACCCGAATTAGTCACCCTAATTCTTTTTGGAACAGTAAGATTTTTAGTGTCACTTGACTAGCACATAATCTTGAACCAAAAAAGGAAGTAGATAGCAAAAAGAGGTGATCTAAGGAAAAAAAAAAACCATCGAGACAAAAACACTCTAGAATAATGAACGCAACTTGAAAGCGAATATCATCACACCGTTGTTTTTTCACTCTTTCTTTACTCTTTTCTCCTATGTTTCAGGTAGTCAAGTTAAGATGTTCACTTCTATATCTTGTTATTTCCATACTAATCATCAAAAAATACATGTTTCACGCCACTGCAAAGTGGGGCCTAAAAAATCCATTGTCTAGTACAGAAAAACTACTAGAATATAACCTTACAGTTAATTATTATTTTTCTCAATTATTTAGCCGGTTTTTTTTGAAATTATTATGTTATTTTAGGTTTTTCAATAGGGGATGATTTGCACACAACATTTTCTTATACTTTCACCACACTCTGTGCATTACAGTATTGTACCGTGTGCTATACAACTTACAAAATGGTGTAAGTATAAAAAATTTTGGTGTGCAAATCAACCCTCCTTTTCAATACCCAAAATATAGAGCTTATTTGTTACATAATTTTGTGCCAGAAAACCTATACCACAATGGTTTTGTCCTAGTAAACCAAGCTACTTTATACAGAGAATGGCCATAAGCTCTAACTGACATTGCACGCTAGTTCATTTTTCACACAAAAGTTGTGTCACACACTCGGACATTGTCGTGGCATTCCTACACATAATCATAAGCTCGTGTATGCTTACTCTTTAAACCTTATTTCTATACCAAGTTTCACATTTCACAATAGCTTTTGTTTGATACTTTGATGTAAGTAAATTAACATGTTAAAAAATTAACTTGATGAAAGTCAAACAAGCGATCAAACAAATACATATTTAAATACAGCATGCTTACTAATACTTCTCTTCTCTTCTACTCATTTCCTTCCTCATACAATAATCTGATACGACCCCTTATTATTAATTAGTATTTCTTTATTATTAGTTAAGTTAATTTCCTTTTATTGTATTTCTTGGTGAGAAAGCTAGGGTATTAGGGTAACTGTAGGATATCCTCTATTATAAATAGGGCATTAGGATTGTAATTCTTATTACGTAGAATGATATGAATTATTAATTTGTTAATCAATTGGGGGGTCAGTTTATCTCATTACTATACACCATTGGGCGGTTGGTTTATCCCATTAATATAAACTATTTATCTTGTTTTGTTCTTTTTATCTCTATATCGAATCTGGTTCGTATCATAATCCTACTAGCCTTTTACTTTCGTGTACAAAGTGCCAACAACTAATGTACTGCCAGAAGTACATCTACATCTAGATGATTGATTCTGGTGCCTGGTAATTTTCAAGTTATTTGTTATAATAAAAGGTATTTGCTAAGGGTTAATGCGTAGTTTACCATTATCAAAGATATAATAGATTTGTAAACTTAGCTGTCAAATTATTACATTAATAATTTAAATCACATGATTCTGGTATGCTTACTAACAGCATAGTCAAATACAACTTTGAATTAGAACCAACAAGATTTTTAACTTCTAAGACCCATTAGTAATTAATTTTTCACATAAACTGAAATATCAGCAATTTAACTTTTATTTCTCAACTATTAAACCATTTTAAATGATATTACTTGCAAACTGGTAAATGTATAGGTAATGAGCTGATGCGAGAGTCAAGAAAAAATCACAGCTGATTTTAATATAATAAATAAATTATATATGATGAGTAGTTACTGGGCTTTTTTTAACAAGGCAATCAATTGCATGAAGTTTCCATATCAATTTATTTCCCATTTGCTATAAGCATAAGCTTAACCACCGCCAAATGGCTTAGTGGGTAAAGTCCTTGGTTTCCTCACAAGAGGTCAAGGATTCCCTCATTAGGTGTGTACATTTGGGGGTAGGGAAGGGTCGGTAACGGTCTGGGGATTAACCCGGTGAGGCCGCGTACATTTGGGTCAAAAAGGCCCACCCTGACAGGGTTTTTCCCTCATCCATTCACCCGTTTTTAAGAAAACCACTACCAAATGGCCTAGTGGTAAGGACGTAAGGTCCCTGGTTTTCTCACAAGAGGTCAAGGGTTCAAATCGCTAAGTTGTGCATTTGGGTGTGGCCAGGGAAGGGATGGAAACGGTCCCGGGATTAACCCGGTGAGGGGGCGTACATCTGAGTCAAAAAGGCTCGCACTCCCGGGTAACCAGAACAGGGAAGAACCTCATCCGTCTGTATAAGCATAAGCTTGCTATTCTAGAAAGGATTGTTATCCTTGTGTTTATAGTTTCTTGATTGTTAATAAGGAACAGCTCATTTTCCTAAGGGCTTTAGTAACTTTTAGTCTTTTAAATCTAACAGACATGTCCATTTGACCAATTTTGACTTTGTAAATAATACACCCAGACGCCAAGTTACCACCATACCTCATATGCATGGAAGTGACCCACTTAGCACAAATCTTAAGATACTAACGATAATAAAAATGTGATTTAATCAATTTCAAGCCCAAAACATGGCTTGACATCACAACAATAAGATAAAACAAATAAGACATACTTGTGGATGAACCATTGATCCTCCAGCTGCTAAGGAGTATGCAGTGCTTCCAGATGTCGTTGATAAGATCAAGCCATCTCCTTGTACGATTGTGACAAATGAGTTATCACAATAACATTCAAGATTTGTGAGGAATGATGAAATTCCACGATCAATGGTAACCTCATTTAAGACAAGAATAGGCCCTTCATTTTCATATTCACTTTTAGCTGCGTCACGAATTACATGGCACTGCAAACGGTGTCGTAGTGTGATACTCATAGGACCTTTTAGTATTGATTTAAGGCATTCTTTGTAGCGTTCACTATCTGATATATTCTGGTCAAGGATCCCTTTATAAGCACTACAGAACAGACATGCTATCAACAGCTATTTCCAATAAATCTCCCTTTGAAAAGGGTAAATTTGGGCCATCTTCTATCTTGAACAGGTTAAACGGGTCGAAATTCGTCCATAATGTATTTTTAATGCTTAAAACTTCATAAAAAGGTTTTTATCAAAAAATAGTATTATTATTGAGATAATATAGTTGGTGTAATCATACTGAAAAGAATCAATTATTTATTGTTAAAATTCTAAATATAAGCGTTTGTTTTTACCCGTTATCCAACCCTCCTTTAGGCCCCTCCATGTTTTACAGATGTGGCACTTACTGGGAAAGACATAAAAAGTTGCAAATCCAAGCACTGTTTATTGTGCACAATCTAAAATTTATGATGAAAGGATACAGAATGGAGTCATGAAACCCAATGAACCTAAAGAGAATGGAACAACTGGAGGAACGGGTCCTTTGAACTTGGATGCAGCCTGCAAAAGGTAGATATACCAAACTCATCAATATAAAAAATGTTAATATGAATACAACTGCAAATGCAAACATATATTTATATAGAACCACTTCCCTATCATAAATTATCCACGTATGACAAAATCACCTTTGTCATACACTACACGATACCAAGAATTTGGTAGCAGAAAAACATAGTTTAATTATAAGCATGAACAGGAATCCATACTTTAGCAATTGTAAGTAAAATTATCTAACTTTAACCTACACTCAATTAAAATAGATAGCTGGATTCCCAATTAAGAAATATGTTCAATCACGCCAAAAACACATTTGCTCATTGAGGATCCCCATTAGTAAACTGGTACCATCTTATAAATCAGTTCAAGAAAAACCTATTTGATGTTATAACTTCCATAACTAGGGTCTCTTAAATATCTTTTTCCTCTTTAAGCTTGTTTTCTGTTTTACTACAGTGCTAAAACCTTTTGGCAACTACTAAAAATAGTTAAAAGACTAAATTAACAATCTTCTGCTAGCGAGCATAAAGAAAAGTATTATGAACTGTACTAGTATGAAACTAACTGGAATTTCACACAGATTATATTGTAGTTTCATCTGATACATATAGTAATGTAACTGGGAGGATACATACCCAAAGCACAGTCCCATCGCCGCCAAGAGTTACCACAAGATCAACTATTTCATGCAGACGCCATATCTCCTGCTCTGTCAAGTAACAAGAGAAAGAATAGCTGATAAATATACATTTCAGACATATCTCAAAGCTCAATGAAAATAGCATGTGATATTTCACATGATTAAACATGACTTTCTAGAATCTTCAATCATGTATGATTAGTTCATTCTCTAAGACACAAGTTTTCTTTAACAAACTAGAGAGGAACATTAAAAGAGCTGCAACCAACATGAAATTGATTTACATGACTCACAGTTAAACACCGTGATGACAAGGCCTTCACTACGGCTTGTATTTGTACTCCAGTACGATGCTACTAACCAAGAAACCCAAAAACAGATATTGTTACCTTGTTTCTTTTCTTCTAATCAGACTTTCTACAAGCCTTTTAAAGTGTACTAAAATTACCTCTGTAGCTCTATGAAGAAAAACATGACATCTTTTCAATTTAAGTATACTTTCTACGGCATACTTATTCTGGTAACAACTTAGCACTTTACCATTAAGGGGAAAAATGTACTTGCCGGCCATATCAACTCATCAAGTACATGCATCTGCATCAAGTTGATACAAACCGGATTTCTTACGAAGCGTACCGTTATACAAGCATGCAACTTACTTTGGAGGCAATAACATACTTGATAGTCAAATCAAACCCCTATGATAACAAAAGAATAACTTTACCAGTGACTCCAACTCACCATCATTCCAGGTCTGTACAAAGTTGTAGTATACGGATTCTGTTAGAAGATCATTTCTTACTCGTGGTTCGACATAAATGTTCAGCTTCTCTTTCTCTTTCAACCACCTGAAATGACCTCCAAACGTGAGTATCAAAGCAACACATATTTCAAATATTCCTGTGCTTTTTGATTTCTAGAAAGAAACATAAAAACTATAGCTGCCACTACCATCAAAATATATCTGAACTTACCAATAATGCACAGCCTATCAGTGATATATGCAAAATATATGTTTTTGGGTTCCATCTGGAAAGTGATAGTGATTATACCAACTGAAGCTCACCACATTTTTCTACATTATGGAAAAACACAATAGTTTTGAAGAAGAGTATTTGACTAAAGAGATGTTTTTTATTGATGTCATTATGTTTCTATAGGGGCACTAATGGAACAGCATGGACAATTCCTAAAATCTGATTACCTACCAGTCAGCATCAAATAATATGATCATGATCAATCATGATTTAATTAGCCTTTCACCTTTTTTTTTTGGTTAAAGGGTTATCCCGGTAAATTAGCATTACACCTTCTACATCATAAGAATGGGCGATGAAAATTGCATTAAGGCTGTTCAATAATCAACAGAATTCAGTAATATAGCACGAACGAATAAGATGAAGTAAGAAAGGAGGTCCCATGATGCCGATTAGTAAAATTAGGATGATTTATTGATGCTTGAAGAAATTTAAGATATACAGTTGGATGTTTTTATCTTATTAGTGGCTTGTTTGACTACATGAGCCAAGCTTAAGCCTGGAAAACGTAAATAACTTTGGGCAGAGCACAGCGCACCAAGCCCATACCAGCCACAATGTAGCTTGTAGTTTCTTTTTTTTGGCTTCTAAGAAGCTTTCTATCATTAATGATTCCAGGGGAATATATAATTTTCCATGCCAGCACATAGAACAGAGCCATTTTTAAGAACCCATATGAACCAAGACCATGCAGCTGAACCGAGGCTCTAAACTTATATGAACCCACTGTAACCTGACCTATTAATGCCAATAACAGTCATATATGAGTTCATTTTACAGATCAGCAGCAGCATGTAAAAATACTAATGTGCTGGAAGATAGTTTAGTAACATACAGAAATAAAGTATCTATCATAAGTCTATTTGATCCAGTTAACTTGATCAATTTTCTTATCATTTAAAGGAGGAATATTCCATCAGTTTTCATGTCAAAACTTGTTTTAGCTAGAAAAGTTTGATTTGAGTTTACAATTTTATGAGAGACTATGGTTTTGTTTGGAGAAAATAATTACGTTTAATGAAGTGGCGTTTGTTTTGTAAAGGATTGATAATGGGTGTAAATGGGTTAGGATCTATAGGTTTAGACCCTATTTTTTAATCAAAACACAATACACCAAAATCATTCTAATCTATAATACCCATTCCGTTTCCTCAAACCCCGCCTAACAAAGACACCCTAAATATAAATTTTTTTTTATATAAAAGTTCAAGTAATTGTTGCTCATTTTCATCAGATTGACGGATTATCAGAATCTATGTCAAGAAGGAATGAGGTTAAATTAATCTGAAAGGACGAAGGTCTTATCTATCATTTTCAAACCTCACACCAACATAATGAAGCAAAATAAATTAAAGATGTAGTTGTAGGTTATGTATAGATAGATGATCTGCTTACAAATATATAGAAGAAGCGAAAA
The DNA here is from genome assembly GCA_014162995.1 of Artemisia annua. NCBI lineage: Eukaryota > Viridiplantae > Streptophyta > Magnoliopsida > Asterales > Asteraceae > Artemisia > Artemisia annua. The sequence goes on from LBNU01024071.1 coordinate 96,680, forward strand.
TCATATTATCAAGTCTACCTGACCATTTCTGCGCAAAGGACTTTGACTGAAGTTGAATGTGGTTTTGTCAGGATCAGCACATTCTGTGGAGGAGATTCCCACTTAAGAGAAATCTAAAAGAAGAAAAAAAGAAGAAAAAAAAAAGGTCACCTATATAATATAGCACATAGGAATAGCCTCCAATGTAAGGCATGGTCTCATATTCTTCATGAAAGTAGTGTTAACCATGAATTTTAGTCTAAAGATAAACTATTAAGGTTTTCCAAAAATCTACTACTTCATAATAAAAAGCATGCCTGTTTACTGCTGCGCTCCGCTGTTGTTATATTTCCCTTTTCAAACGAAACTATGTCATGTTTATGCTGATCATCTTTATCAGTTATGTTACACCATTGTAGTTTGAATGATGCCTGCAGCAAGAAATACTCCATTCATTAGTCATGGTTATTAATAAAAAGAAGATGATGGATCATAATACAGCTTTGCTATGAAGTTCGACTATCCTTCACCACACAGGTGAATTGCTAATTGTGTTATCTGTTTGACTAGCTAGCAAAGTCCTTCCAAGGTCCTCAAGTTAGTCCTACATGAGACAAATTGCATGTGCGGAGTGTGCTCCAACTTGACAAGTATTAGAATAGCATATCTAGTTTCTAGTCACATCACTCTAAATTCAATATATGTATTAATATTTCATCTATGTATGCCAATTGCCACTGTTGTACTCTATTGATTCTTGTTCCGCTAATGATAAGATGATTTTCCTTAGGGAACGTATTATTATTTATTACAAATTTGATGCCATTTTTTCTGCATGTCATAAATGGACTTCAAAAAGCTAATGTGACTTTACAGTGAGATAATATATATATATACAAGGTAGCGCATATTGATTGCCACATACTTCGAGTCATGCTCCATCCAAGGAAGTTCAGCAAGTGTTCAAAGTATAACCAGATATCCAAACCAGTTTAACTCTTAACAGTAATGATATCATTAACGGATTGGACATGCTAAGTACCTTTTTGGTAATTTTGCATTGAACATTGGAATAAGATTCCCGGAGAACCTCATGAGAGCAAATCCCGTGTTCCCCACAACACCTTTGTGAGGTTTTTGCAGTATCAGGCATAGGTTGAAGATGCTGAATGGAGTCTCTTCCTACTTGCTGCTCACTACAGTCACCCTTATGCTCAGTAAATGTCAGATCTGAAATGGAAGGAAAAATATTTTTATTCAAATAATGCTCTCAATCATCAAAAAACTACACCTGAAAAAGATATTAGATCACAAGAATTATGTGAACTCATATTAATTCCTAAACTGATAGAAACGAGAAAAGATATACTATTACACTGAATTTTCATTTTTAGTTAAGTTTTTCTCCCGTGAATACAGCTTTATATAGTTCTTACTTCCGAAGGTTCTTCTGCAAGGTGTCATAATGATAGTATCGGACATTTTAAACCACTTAATATTATGTACAAAGAACGAGCTAGCCTGTTGACACATTGAACTACTACCTGGTTTCTCCGTATTCGTCTCCCAAGTAGCAAGAGGATCCTTAAGGTCCTATTGATTTTGTGCCATAGTGAAATGTTGTAAATGGTTTTATTAACTCGTTCTAATAGATAATCTGAGGAATTTATACGAATTTCATATAAGATTCCCATAACAGAGAGCAAATTCATAAGTTATGCTCTACTAGCCTTAATACTATTATGGTCGTAGCATCATTTGAAAGAGCTAAATTTATTACTCGGCAAAATACACATTAGTGAATGAGATAGTGACAGACCTTTAGGTTCCAACTGCAGATTGCGTTCTCTTTCGACTTCATATTTGCGTTTCCATTCTGCAGCCTCAGCTTGAGCAGACACTTTACCTTCTGCTGCTCGTCTTAAAACCTTGCTAACAGCTTATTACAAAATAAAGCCAAATGAGGGTATACCACAAGGAACAAAAACGAAATCGCTGATTGAAAATAATCATCATACTTGTGATAGCCTCTGAAAACTCTACAAGATGATCTTCAATACCGTCAACATGAGGCTGCTCAACCATTTCCTTAATACCTTGCTCTGAGTTTGCAATGAGAGGGTTTGGTCCATTCTCCTGTGCCACATAATGTGCATTCCCCTATTCAAAATTGCTACATGGATATTAGAAAATAACAATTATAATCACAACTAGAAATACTAGCTAATTTAAGGTCTTTAAAATGACGTTGATGGCAATACATAAACGGATTTCACTATCTATAATATATAATAAGAAGAATTGTGTTTATCTTAGTTTCCAAACAAGCGACAAGAGATACTTGCCTTCCGAGACCACAATGCATTGCACGCTCATAAACCAATTAGACACACGTGGTAACTACGGGGTGAGGGGAAAAAATAAGTGCAGCCAAATGCCAGATCTCCTAAACATTCATATTATTGTTATAAATACAGGGCTTCACAAACCTGTAGGTGAAACTAACCAACCAGCTAGAGAAAAGTATAAATTATGGCTAGTTTGCTACTACCTTAGACATCGAGTTGAGCCCGTTCTATGAACCACATATTCGTTCCTTTACAAGATTTTGTTCATGCTTTAAGAAGATGTGTGAAGTCTGTGGTTTCATCTTTTATTCTAGTCCATTTCTACGAAAGACCCGTTTGTTTTGTGGGTATGGGGAATAAAACTAGGTTTGATCGCTGCTCTTATTCTCTCAACCAATAGGTGATCAATCACTTAAAGCCCTAAAATCCATTTTTAGATCAAATATAGAGCAATGACTAATGGTTATTTAATCTTATAAGTATTTGGGACGTTAAGTAAAGCGATCATCAATTTGCTCGAATGTGGACTTGCGATATTGTGTTTTTTGCTACAGATTATCAGGAGCAATGCTTCTGAGTTGCTATCAATCGTAGTGAATCTCAACTCGAAACGAAACGGGGTGGCAATGGTAAATCACTAATTTCAAAGTCTATTAAAATCCAAATATAGGCAGAATGATCACTTAACATTCAATTGACAAAACTGTCAATAATCAAAGCATAAAACAACTGTAAAATATAAATGAAAAGCCCTAAATTATATTGTTTGAGATCAAATCAAAAGTATAACTATTATTTCGATAATAAACAAAGAAAAGATAGATATGAACGTACTAGTAATTCAGAGGAGTTGTTTTTAGCAGTGTTCATTTCTTTTTCTTTTTAAAGAAATGTGAGTGAATCTGCTCCTCAATGTTTTTAGAGGAGTAATAATTTTGTCTAGTAAGGTTGGTGTACGTGGATGCTTGTCTTGCCAAGCAACACGGGAGTTAACCAACTTTGGAAAACAAGAAAATTTAAAATCTCACCCATAATCTTTATATATATATATAAATTTATAGCGGACGGATCCACTAAAAAGTAAATTAAAATAACAAGTGGTAAGAAGTGACTATAACCAAATATTTGAGATGCAACGACTTGAATTAAGGCCCGTTTGGTTTGTAGATGGGTTTAGATTAGGATTTGGATTTGAGGGTAAAGTTGTAGATCAGGATTTGGATTTGGATTTGATGTAGGAGAGAGAAAATAATATTTAATAGTATTAATTATTTTATATAATATTTTTGTAAAAAAAATATTATTATTAAAACTAAATATAGAGATAATGAGAGTAGAGGTGTAAGTGGGGCCCACAAAAAACATGAATATTTATCAAATCCCACCCCTCCCCCCTACTTTTGAAAAGTGTGGGACCATTGGGGTTGAGTCCCAATTTTAAACCCTATAAACATAACCAAACATTAGATTTGCATTTATTAAATCCAAAACCCAAGCAAATCCCACATACCAAACGGGCC
>LBNU01024071.1:100541-122328 GCA_014162995.1 Artemisia annua
GTTTGTTTTGAGGATGGTGTTTGGCCATTTTGTGGCAGCTAAGCTAGTTTCCTTGTTTAATGTTTGTCTTTTGTTTGTAGTGGTTGATGTAACCGATCTTTTGGTGAATGGTTATCTATCTTAGGTTGTAAATAACTGATCTTTTGGCTAATTCGTAGTAGTTATCTTTACATAGGACCCAGAATTGCCCATTTTGACAATCATATTTGACTTTTGCACATGATTGTACATGCACCAAAATACCCAGAATTGCCCAAAATGGATCTAATTGACTATCCGTGTAACCATTGACTATTCGTGTAACCACATTCAAATTAATGTGCAGGCACAAAAATACCCAAAATTACCCAAATTGACAATCAAGTTTGACTTTTGCAAATAACATTATGGTTGACTTTTGCAAAAATACCCATTGGTAGACAAGCAAAACATAATAAATCAACACAACAAACACATAACATGACATTAAAATTCATTAAAATTGATAACAAAAACATAATATAACATTAAAATTGATAACAAAACATTAAAATTCATTAACATAACATTGATAAAAGGAGGGAAACATTAAAGGAACATTCAAAACATAAATGACCATGAAAGAAACTCTAAAGTCCCTTGCCAAATGTGTGCTTGTTGAAGAGCTTGAGCTTCGCTTCTGCCATCTTCTTCTTCAAATCCAAAAGCTCGATAACATCGGACTTTTGAAGCTTCTTCAAGAACTCCAAGCATTTGAACATCTGCACCGAGGGACGCTGATGAACTCAAATAAGTACATTTTATCATCATCATTTATCCTATTTATTTAACTTGTTTTACTTTATTATGTATGAGAATCAGTGCTTTAATGTTTACTTTAGTGATTCTCAGGTAAAAATAGGTAAAAGGTGAAACTTGGCGATTTTGGACTAATTATGGAGAAAAATGAGCAAGATGTCAAAAGTCTACTAAAACCCAGAAGATGAGCCGTATCTCACCCAACAAATACGCCGCAATATCATACTTAGAGATGAATTCGAAGACCATTGCCTGACTTTGAAGAATGCGCCGCATGGAATTATACCATGCGCCGCATATGAAACTTTGGTCAAAGAAGAAGATCAAGCTCGTTCTATTCCAGATACGCCGCATTATACAATTGACATACGGCGTATCACTATCAAGACTTCACCGGAAATAATCCAAGACAACTGAAGGAAATGCGCCGCATAAAGATTCAAGTTACGCCGCATCTGAAGGCGGTGTACGAATATTCCAGAATATAATAAGCTTGGACCCCACGCGAAGTTAAGTCAATGCGCCGCATCTACCAATTACATGCGCCGCATCGAACCCTCAAACAGAAACTATAAATACCCCAAGACCTAGACGAATTTTGTGTGCACCATAACCCTAAGGAGTCGAATTCAGACGAACAAGCNGGAAATGCGCCGCATAAAGATTCAAGTTACGCCGCATCTGAAGGCGGTGTACGAATATTCCAGAATATAATAAGCTTGGACCCCACGCGAAGTTAAGTCAATGCGCCGCATCTACCAATTACATGCGCCGCATCGAACCCTCAAACAGAAACTATAAATACCCCAAGACCTAGACGAATTTTGTGTGCACCATAACCCTAAGGAGTCGAATTCAGACGAACAAGCAACACAAGACACGCCCCAAACGAAGATATTAGAGCTGTAAGAAGGTCATGTATGTATTCAATTCATTAAGTAGTTTTGTTTTATTGTAATAGTAAGCTTTAATTCATCAGGATAGATGGCCGGTAGTTTGTGAGTACGCAAAATCAAATGCCCGCCTTAAAATTGCTTTCCCATCAATTAAAGTTTATATGTTTGATGTCTTTGGTGAATTTATATTAGTGCATTGATAACCTCTGTGTCTAGCTGAGCACTGCTTGGGCTGCCATACCCCTTCCTTGCCTATTTAATCCGATGTCTTTGGATAAGTAGGATAGTCATAAGTAATCATTAAGGGTTTACTCGCCGATATAATGAAACCAACGAGAAAGATTTAACTATATACACTTCATATAAAACTAGCAATAAAACAAGTGACAAGTTGCTTAATTATCAGGACAGGTCTTCTTATTGTCTCTATTATCTATCTGTGTACGTGTATGATATTCGCTGATTCGTGCTCATTAGTATTTACTGTTTAATTTAATAACGAAAATGTGCTAGTCTCTCAGGTTGAAACCCCCTTTCGTTAGATTAGACTATAAAACTAACTTAGATATTAAAATACTGATTAGGATAACTAGATAATACGTTCCACTCTTAGTGATCGACACTTTGCTTACCATTATATACAAACTGATCGGGTACACTGCTCGTTAAGTGTGTGTGTGTTATTGATAAGTCGGCTAAATGTAAAACTTGAGAAGGCATTAACACTGCTAAACCGCAACGACACATCACGCGCATCAAGTTTTTGGCGCCGTTGCCGGGGAGTGAATTGTTATTATCTGTTAAATTGATTAGTATTTTAATTAGGTTTTTATTTTTATTAGGTTTTTAGACACTAACCCCTAACTTGTTGTATATTAGATAGATTGCATTCATTGTATAATTTGCATATTTACTGTTTTTGTGTGTTTTTATTTTCTGTAATTTTAATTTTTATTTTTATTTTATTTTTCTTTCTTTGTACTAACTTATTGTCGTTGTATTGTGCTGATACAAACGATACGGCGCATCTGTTTCTTAGATACGGCGTATTGCGTTTTAATTTTATAAAATACAACGTGTTTAATAACACGAGTACGACGCATCTTTTCTCAAGATACGGCGTATTCTGTTTTTAATAAAGAATTTTTCGAAACCCTAACGCCATGCGACGCATCTGTTTTAACAGATACGGCATATTTAATATTTAAATTAAAAACAGTTTTCGAATTATTAAACAGAAGCGACGCATAGATTTTTATCGATACGACGCATTTATTAAATCAAAAATCTTGTATTTTGAAACGTAACGAAAATACGGCGCATTGGCTTCTGCTAATACGGCGCATTTAATTTTATAAATATAATTGATTTTTGATATCTGACAGGTACGGCGCATTCTAATTCAAAAGCGGCGTATCTATTTTTTAAAAAATAAAAGTCTGATTTAATTTTAACGTAATAAGACACGGCGTATCCTTTTTCTAGGATACGGCGCATCGACTGCAGATATCAGCAACTTTTATTTTTTGTATTCCTTTTTCGTTGTTAATTCTCTGATATAATACTTTCTTGAACATACCCTACTGATGCTTTTGTGATGATTTCAGGAAGTGCATGACCAGAAGTTCAACTAAGAACTTAATTACACCTTTCGAAGATCCTGAACGAGCTTTACATTCACTAAGAGGGCTTTTCAGCACAAGAGTCTTTGAAGTTTCAAGTTCATTCGAGCTTGATTATTTTTCTGAACAAGAGGAGGAAGAAGAAACAGAAACAATGAAGGAAAACACTACCATGGAAGAATACATGAACAAAACCCGTACAGACTATAGTTCAGGAGTTGCTAGACCAAAGTTTGATGACAAGTCAAAGTTTGAATTGAAGGGTCAGTTTCTCAAGGAGCTAAGAGAAAATGCTTTTAGTGGGACAGATAATGAAGATGCTAATGAACATGTAGATAAAGTCCTCGAGATCGCAGATTTGTTTACTACAGAAGGAGTTTCTGATGACCATCTTATGCTTCGAATCTTCCCAATTTCGCTTAAAGGAGCTGCTAATAAGTGGCTAAAGAGCGAACCAGCTAGTTCAATCACAACATNATTGAAGGGTCAGTTTCTCAAGGAGCTAAGAGAAAATGCTTTTAGTGGGACAGATAATGAAGATGCTAATGAACATGTAGATAAAGTCCTCGAGATCGCAGATTTGTTTACTACAGAAGGAGTTTCTGATGACCATCTTATGCTTCGAATCTTCCCAATTTCGCTTAAAGGAGCTGCTAATAAGTGGCTAAAGAGCGAACCAGCTAGTTCAATCACAACATGGGAAGATCTGAAGAGCAAATTCCTGAAAAGATTGTCCACCTGCTAAGACTGCTAAAAAGATGGAGGCTATCAACAGTATCAAGCAAGAGCCCGATGAAACTTTCTATCAGGCTTGGGAGCGCTTTAAAGACTTATTGGCAAGATGTCCTCAACACTATCTAACCAAAATGCAGGAGATAATACTATTTTATCAAGGATTGGACGTGCCTACTAGACAAATCTTGGATGCTAAGGGAGCTGTACCACAAATAAGTGCAGCCAATGCTAGAAAAGCCATCCAAGAAGCTGCTGATCATTCTCAAAAATGGCACGATGGGACCTCTACTAGAACTAAGAGCAACACTAATTTTGACAGGTATGCTGCAATTCAAGCTCAATTGGATAAAATTAGTAGAGAGATGAAGAAAAGAGATGAAAGAGTGTATGCTGCCCAATTTGGATGTGAAAAATGCGAAGGACCTCACTACACTAAGGATTGCCCTACAAAAAATGAAAGTGAGACTTTTGAAGAAGCATACTACACACAATTTGGACAACCATTCCAACCTTCGGGAAAGTTTAGGGAAGCTGCTCCAGGGTATTATCAAAAGCACAATGTAAATCCCACTTATCAAGAGAGAAGGCAGACTTTAGATGACACTCTAAAGCAAATTATAGCCGATGCTACTAAAAGACATGAAGAAAATACTGCTATGATCAAAGAAATTCGAGCCTCAACGGATACTATGACAAGAAACCAAGGAGCTTCGATCAAAGTATTGGAACAACAAATAGGTCAAATGGGTAAGGTGCTTCAAGAAAGGGGATATGGAAGTCTCCCTAGCTCAACTGAAACTAATCCAAGAGATCATGTCAAGGCCATAACCACTACCGAAGAAGTCATGCCTAACATACCTTTTCCTGGACGATTGAAGAATGGTGATGTTTTAAAGCCCCAATATTTCTTTAACTCTTCAATTAGCGTTAGNAAGGAGCTTCGATCAAAGTATTGGAACAACAAATAGGTCAAATGGGTAAGGTGCTTCAAGAAAGGGGATATGGAAGTCTCCCTAGCTCAACTGAAACTAATCCAAGAGATCATGTCAAGGCCATAACCACTACCGAAGAAGTCATGCCTAACATACCTTTTCCTGGACGATTGAAGAATGGTGATGTTTTAAAGCCCCAATATTTCTTTAACTCTTCAATTAGCGTTAGAAGACTACTCAAGGAGAAGTCAACGATTGAAGAAGAGATCAAGGCTACAATGAAAGAAGAGAACCCTGAAACCGATCTACATGCCTTGCCTCATAAAGAAAAGGATCCAGGAAGTTTTACTTTACCTTGTTCAATTAATGATATGTCTTTCAATAATGCATTAGCTGACTTAGGAGCTAGTGTTAGTGTTATGCCCTTTAAGACATTCACTACCCTAGGCTTAGGAAAATTAACACCTACTAAGCTGCTTATTGAATTGGCTGATAAAACGGTAAAACGACCTAAGGGGATTGCTGAAAATGTGCTAGTTAGGATCGAGAAGTTTGTGTTCCCCGTAGACTTTATAATATTAGATATGCCCGAGGATGTTAAGATTCCTTTAATCCTTTGAAGACCTTTCTTGTCTACTGCCCATGCTAAAATTAATGTATTTAAAAGGAAAATATCATTAAAGGTAGGGAATAACAAACTAGTATATAAATGTGAAAATCCGGTTAGAAGCATAATTAGAGGCGTCTATATGCTAGAAGATAGAGTAACGGAAGGCACATTGATCAAGTATAATTTAACTAATCCCAATCGTGAGAAACCTACTGACATTAACGCATCTACTAAATCTAAGCGTAATGTAATTAACAATTCTAGCAACGAATCGTGTGACTCTAAAAGTATAAATAAACGTAGGAAAATTGTTGATAAAACCAAGAAAGTCTTGTTTGTTGAGCTACCATCGCATCTTGGATATTTGTGCTTATATGATAATAAAAATCTCCCATTTATCACTTTATCCTCTCTACCCGAAAGGGTTAGAATTTTGTTTATGGAGATCAAGGACGGGCAAGATGTGGTCGACACAACTGGGCTTATAATGAGGGAGCGTGACACTTCTGACTACTTTAATGATCGCTATTAAGGAGCTGAACCTGAGTCTAACTTGAAGACTCTGGAATAAAGATAAGTGCTGACCGGGAGACAACCCGGAACTTTTATCTATTTTCTGTTCTGAGTCGAGTCTGTCAGACCTGCAGAAGATGCGGCGCATCTCCATCATAATGAGGCGTATCATCTGCACTGGTCATATCTTATTTTATTTTTCTGCATTTTTATTTTTCGACTTTAAAACATTTTGTCAGTTTATTTAATGCGGCACATCCATGTTTAAGGATACGACGCATCTTTTATTTTGATTCGCATTAATTCCAGGCTCGATACGGCGTATCTTCTTCCATAGGATGCGGCGTATCGACTGACCTGATGATTTACAGTTTTAATTTTTTTAGGTTTTATTTTTACTAACTACTAATGTATTATGCAAGTTTGAAACTTCTTAACTCAGGTGTGTTAAAGTCTAGGTAGTATTATATATTCCTGAACTTTTTGTGGAAACATCATTCGTGAAGCTTAAACGTTCTCATCCACAAGAAAGTTGATCTTTGCTCATAAACGCATAATGGAGGATCATTCCGAGCAAATATCAGGGAAGCTTTTCTGCTCTAATTCTTTTATTTTCCAGTTTTTAACCTTTAAAACAAACAACGAGGACGTTGTTTAACTTAAGTGGGGTGATGGAGAATTAGAACACTTACTTGTCCAAACTTTTTCAAAATATGCTTAAAATGCACTTAATATATCAAAATTTAAAAAAATTTTAGCATGTTTTTGTTTAAGTCTAAATTACATAGCCGCACACATAACATTATTTTTGCCTAAAATCAAAAACTATAGTGTGCTGGTGACTTGTAAACTTTAGAACTTGGCTTGTATACTATTCGAGACCACCATAATGAGTATTATTGATATAATTGGAGTAACTTGTCTAACTTGGTAAAACTCTAGGATTACACCCAAAAAGCCTTTATATGTTATGTAATATTAACTAACTACACTGGTTAGTTAACCCCCGTATAAACCCTTTTGTTTACTCTCACTTTTAGAGTAAGATACCCCTAGAAAAACCCTCAGAGCCATTCCTTTCGTTTCTTACACCTTTGTTAAAATGTTTGATGAGACGAAAAGTGTTACGCTTTTAGGGGGTCATTTAAGCCCTAATTCGTATAAATGTGATCAAATATTGCCCTAAATCGTTCCTTTTGTCATTCTAGGTACTTTTGAGAGGAATTCTGGAAAACATGCATTTATAAATATTACATTTATCAGGATGCTTTTAAGCCCATTTTCTGTAGCAAATTACTGTAGCAAGACACAAAAAAATATTAAACTAAAGATGCTACAGTGCAGTGTGAGGGAATACACAGTAGAACGCACAGGAAAACTGTGTTTTGCTAAAAAAATATATAACCCATATACATCTACTTCTTCCTGAATCTTCCTGATCCACCCACGCGACACACACGCCCACAAAACACACACACCCACAAAGATCGGCTTAACAAGATCATGAAGGAGAAGGGGAATCCTGAAACTTCTTCCCACAATCTAAATCCCAAATCAGTAAATCAGAGGTTGATCGGTTAGCTTTATCCTTCATCTTTGTTGGATAAATAAAATTTTCGCCTTTATGAATCTTTGTTCTTATGATTTTTAATTTGGGAAAAAAATTAGATGGTCTATAAAAACTAAACCTTTGATTTCGTTTACAGGTTCCATTTTGGAGTTTTCTTCTGAAGCTTCAGTTTGGATTCATCGCCAGCGAGGTTACAAATTAAAGGTATGTTTTTGTTAAAGATCTTGGGTGTTGTTGACATGTGTAAGTTTGAAGATGTTTAAATTGTATAAGATTGAATAAGGTGTTAAAGTTTAATCTTTTATGCTATTTTAAGTCAATTTAGTTGATAGACATATATTGCGTTGCTGAGGTTGTTCGGATTTTTTTTAATGATAAAGTGAATTTGTTTTCAGTTTGTGATCTTATTAATGGTTTATGCATATTGCTTAATTGGTGTTTGTTAATTTAATGTTTAAGTGTAAAAAGGCTTATTGTTATAAATATTTTCAGGAATTTTTTTGGTGTTTTTTTATGAAAGATGTTGGTTTTGCCCAAATCATCTTTGTAAGATTATTGACTATAACCTAACATATGCGTCCAACTTTGGGTGACAAAAGTTCGCAAAAACCTAAGCGGTAATAAACTGAATATTTGTTCAAATTTCCGGTTTTGATTTAGTGTTTGGATTGTTGGTGACGATTTTGTGGTTTGTTTGTTTAGGTCGGTGGAGATGGATGATGTTCGTGTGAAAGATGTGTTTTGAGTTGTATAATGACCATAAGGTTAACTAAGCTGCTTCCTAACCCTTCGCTGATGCACAACAGTGGTTGATTGGTATGTGCTAAAACACATACCTTTTCTTGACCAAATTAAGACCAAAAAGACCAAAAACCCGACCATAATTGCCAAATATATGCGTTTTTGTGTTTTTATACATGCAGGTAAGAAGATATGAGAAAACGACAAAAACCAAGCCAAAATCACCTAAAAAAGAGCACGAGATATGGAATTAGTCAAAGGCCGGACCCGAGACACATGGAGGTACTGCCAGCGTTACGGTGTAATAGACTATTCCATCTTGCCGGCTCGCAACCGATGTTGGGATTGTTATAAAAGCCGTAGGACTTGGGGTTTGGATAAAAATACGTATGTTGTGCTTAATAATAATAATCCAATGCCAAAAAGGTTTTCTGCATCTTGCCGGTTCGCAGCCGATGTTGTAGACTTCCAATAAAAGGCGGAGGAAAAATAACCAAGGTCATAATAGACTATCACATCTTGTCGGTTCGCAGCCGATGTTGTGATTGTTATAAAGGGCCGAGGTAAATACGTTTTGTGCTTATAATGTAAAAAAAATGCCAAGCCTTGACTCCGGGGAGGTCCTAATAAAAGCTTTTGTCTCTGGACTCGTAGTTGAGTTGTTTCGGTCGCCAATAAAAGGGACACTCCTCAAAATCGTGTTAAATCAGAGACCTTGATGTGGACCTCATTCTTGTGGGCAGTGGTTCTCGAGGGAAGAATTAGAAACTACTTAGCGTCTAAATTTCAAGCCTTTATCGGACTAATAAATATAAAAACGAGGAAATTCAATTTCCCACCAAAAATAAAATAATTAGAGGAAAATAGGAATATGGGAATAAGAAGTCTTCACAAGTAACTTCCATGGATAATTTTAGCATCGATGCTTATGAAAGAACAATGATTTCGTTTTACGCTTAGTCTGGGGGGGACTTGTGAAAAATCAAGGACGACGAATTTTAACCGTCAGGTCGCTTCTCTATGAGTCGTGTTTCTACTCAATGATCCTCATAGTTATCCTTAGGATAATGAAAGTCATCATACCGTCACCCGAATAAGGTTAGGTTGTAAATATATAGATAATAAATAAAAAGATTAAGTAGGATAACCGGGGCATTTTTGGGATTTAAAATTTAGTAGTCTCTTTTGAACATTTTGCTACTTTCAAAGTTGGTAAAAAGAGATGAGGAATTTTAGATTTCAAAAATGTGAGCTCATAACATTGCGTGAGGACACGGCAATATCTTAGTCTGGGGGATTTTGGTATGTGCTAAAACACATACCTTTTCTTGACCAAATTAAGACCAAAAAGACCAAAAACCCGACCATAATTGCCAAATATATGCGTTTTTGTGTTTTTATACATGCAGGTAAGAAGATATGAGAAAACGACAAAAACTAAGCCAAAATCACCTAAAAAAGAGCACGAGATATGGAATTAGTCAAAGGCCGGACCCGAGAATGCATAAAAAGTCCCTAAAAGAATATCTTGAAGAATCTACAATTCAGGCCCCCCCAAGTATTCAAGATTGTTCAAAAATGGCCCTTGGGAACATTTATGAAAGTTGGCAGAAGAGACCCTAGAATTTAAGCAAATTACACAAATGGTCCTAGGTTTAATTCTTAACCTTATCAAACTACACTATACTAAACCTAAAATTAAAATAAACCCAACCACTAAATAAAACCCAATCCTAGCCTATAATCCACCAAGCCCAACACAAACACAAACCCATCTACACCCTTATACCCACCAGCCCACACCCTTTTATCCAACCCCAAACTTAACCCATAACCAAACCCATTCAGAGAATTAATAACACAAAAATCATACAAATAAAATAACCCCCAAAAACTCACCCCGCCTTTTACCTTTACTGTTCATCACCCTCCCAATCACTCTTTTCACCCCAAAATTACCTCGTACCAAATCAAATATACCTCGGACCTTCCAGAAGATTGTCAGAACATGTCATATATCATCCAACGTGGCAGAAAGGAGGGATTTCATTGGACCGAATATACTAGATAATGATTGAATGGCCAAGAATGTTTATCATGAAGAAGGTTCTGGTGGGAATGAATCGTGTGGCTGTGAATTGATTTCTGGGAGCTTCTGTGAAGAAACCCACCGCCTTTGAAAGGCTATAAAAGGCCCTCCCCTGCTCAAATTGTGGTGTGTAGGTTTAGGAGTAGTTCCTAGTGTAGAATTATAGGGTTTATTTTCTGTCTTAGCTAAAGTTTTAATGTAATTCAGCTCCCAAAATAGTGTAATCCTTGCTTTAAATTAATAAAAGTTGTTGTTTCTTTAAAAAGTTTGTTCAATCCGTTGTATGCAATTTACTNAAAAAAAAAAAAAAATCATATAGTAAAAGGGTAAAGGAGCTTCAATAGGCTGAAACATCCCTGCATACAAGCCCACATAAGCCATCTTATGCTTAATGTGAGCTTGTATTACCTGCTATAAGCTCAGACTTCCACATAGCAAAGTTCAAGTAAGTTCCAATTCTGAATATCTCTATTTAGTCTAGCTTATCTTCTGTAGCTTATAGCTTGTTTATGTTTAATATTGCTTTTTAAAGTTATTTGAGTACTGTTGTTCAGTTTATGCATGCTACAGCTTATCATTTTATTCCTACTGCCTCTATAGTTTAATCTGCAATTTGGTGTTCTTGAAGTTCATTGCTTTATTTTACTGTTTCATTAGGTTTTAGTATAGTTCTTTAATCTTGTTTGATCCTTAGTTTGGGTGCTTGAAGCTTAAAACTCAAAAAGTTAGTACAAACTAGCTATTAAGGGGTGTTTGGATCAGGCTTGTTTAAGGAGTTCTTGTTGTTTACTTGTTGAATTTTCTGCATAAGTAGTCTTATTTAGGCATTACTAGGATAAACTTAGCAGAAAATCAGTAGGTTGTAGGCAAAAGTCAAAATTAGCTCTACACTTGATTTCTGCCCACATTAGTGAAACCTGAATCTGCCATCTTGTAATATGTTGGATTTTGTGTTTGTGAATGTGTTTTTGTTGCTTAAACATCTTTAACATACACATAGGAACAGATGTAGGGCATTAAAATTGGCCTTAGTCAAACTTGGTTGGTATTTAAAAAGTCAAAGAATCTGGTATATCTTTCTTGAAAATTGGTTTCTCTTGCTGAACTTGGGCCAAATTAGTGTTCAATTAGGTGTTAAAAATTAGGGCTTTTTGGTTTTTTATGTTCTCTGCTTGGTGGTCTTTCTTTTGCCCCCTTAATCTCCCAAAAATCAGCTTATTAAGTGCTTATAATTAAGCCACAAAGTAGGTATCTTAGGCTTATTTATAGTAAATTTGCTCATTAATTATCTAGCTTACGGCCTAGGCTTATTTTAGCTTTTTGAGTTTAGTTAGGTTCGTTTAGGTCTATTACACTATACTTGAGCATTTGGTGCATACTAGTGCTTATTTGCTTATCCAAAGTGCTTATTTCAAACTGCTTATTGCACCAAACAGCTTATTTAGGGTCCAAAACTTGTCTTGCTTATTTTTCCTAGGCTACTTAGATTATTTTAGAATTTCCCTAAAAAAAATTAGATTTATCTAAGCTTAATTGCTATTTCTTTTATTTACTTTTAGTTTTTAATTACTTTTTAATTATTTTTAATTAAAAATAATTAAATAAAAATCCAAATAAAATATTTTTCTGTTTTAAAATTACTTTTAAGTTATTTTATAATTTTAGAAAAGTAAATTTTATTTTTCCAAGTTATTTTCCTTTTATTTTGTATTTTTAATATTAATAAATAATTAATAATAGTTTTTAATTAATAATAAATATATATAAAGTTAAAAAAAGTATAATTTTAAGTTTTATAATTTATTTTAAAGTGTTTTAGAATTTTTAAAAATTATTTTTCACTTTTCTTAACTTATTTTCCTTTTTAGTTTTAAATAAATTACTTAAGTTTGTTTTTAAAGTAAAAGTAAATTAAATAAAAAGTAAATTAAAAGTATTTTAAATACAATAAAGTTTAGATTTACGTTTTAGCCCTTTAGGAATTTAGAACTAGCCATTAGGGTTTAGGTTTTCCATCATTGCCTTAGAAATCTCGAGATTAGCTCGGGAACTTAAGTTTCGATTCCGTTTTACGTATAGGTTTTTATTTCCGTGTTTTTCCGTGTTTTCCGTGTTTTATTTGTTTTTACGTGCTTTTATTTGTAGTAATTTAGGATTCCCTTATCCCGAACTATTCACTTCACAAATCGCGAACACGAACCTACGAACCAAGTTTCAGCCTTCGTTGGGATAACGACCCGAGGAACGTATTTGCCCGTGCTTACTTCGGAAACGATCACGTCTATTATATTATATATATAGAACGTATCATTGATGTCAAGGCGGTCAAAAAAGGGTATTTGTTATATTGAATTTTAGATTTTGCAAACTTAACATGATTTTTGATTTTATGTTTGACTAATTGTCTATATTCTATATCCTAATAGAAATATGGTGGATAGGAGGCCCGGTTGCGAGCAGCGCAACAGAGGCAGGAGCAAATGCTCCAAGGCAAGCTGAAGTTGACGCTCAAATGGAAACAAAGCGGAGGAGAGCTTTTAGAGTGGAAACTAGCGCGACAGGCATTATTGAAGGTATTTAATGGTTTATTCGTGATTGGAAGGTTAATGGTCATGCTACTTGGATTTGGGTTTATAACATTTGGAAATAGTAAATAATTAGCTTCATAATTCATTGCTTATTTAGAGGGCGTTTGGGTTAGTGGCTTATTTAGCCGGCTTTTGGTCTTATCTGATTTTAGATAAAAGCTTACAAGCTCACTTTTTAGACCCTTATTACCATGAGCTTATTCACTTAAGCCAATAAGGTGTTATTTAAGTTGATAAGATCCAAAGAGCGAGCTTTTAGGGTTTGCTAAACTCAAATAAGCCTATAAACAGGGTGAATAAGCTTTTCCAAATGCCCCCGTAGTATAAGTTCATGAGTTTAAAATTGAAGTATTTACTTTCAGGCATAGTGGGAGCTGGATTTGCATGGTGCAGGAGTGGCTCGATGATGGTAATGGGGGATAAAACACCGTTTAGACAAATGATGAGGCTCAGGCATTATTCTGTATGGTATACTTGAGTATTTAATTTTGTTACCAGCATAGTTTATTAGTTGGTTGTGAAGGATATGTATTTGCAGCAAGCTTACCAGGGAGCATTCAAGATTACTTACTGTTCAACCTGAATGTGAAGAAGGTTCGGTTGGTCTTTCGTTGGTTGATGATGCAGCTGTTGGAAATGGTCTTGCAGGCAACTGCGAATTTCAAGGTTGGGCGCAATTGTTATTCATAGCATTAGTTTTAGATTTATTTTTGTTTTTACTTATTGTAGACAGTTATCTTTGTTATTACAGGTGTACCTCCTTCATACGGCTTCCAGCGAGGTGAAAAGTCATTTCGAAAAGTTAAAACAAGAGAGCTGAACATTGAAACTCCTGTCCGTAAACGTGTTTCTAACCTGGGAGTGTGGAAAGGGGCTAGGTTGCCATTGGTAAACGGAGGGATTAGAGTGGGATATAGAATGAGAATGCTGTTGAAACTCCTTATCGGAATCTCAGCAGCCAACTGCATGTTTGCGAAGAGGAGGCGGATAAAGAGGGTGTGATGGATCAGAAAGTGGAACCTGCACTAATGTACACCAGGAGGAAGGTGCATGCTATGAAAAAAGAAAGAACTGTGCATAAAACCGAGAGCACTATGCAGGTTTCTCTTCCTTTGAAACTACTTTTATGTCTTTTGACCTTTCTATTTTGCATGTTTAACTCTTTTTCATTCTGTTGCTATTTTACTCAGAAGATGCACTGTTAAAATCTAAATGGTTGTTGCAGGTAACAAGTGTGTACCGAAGCTGCTCAATTTTGTTGCTGGTGTTGTTCGTGACCCCTGAAACCACCAGATGGTATGCCCTGTACTTACTTAACAGGCATAATGAGAGGTGGGACAGATAAATTGAATTGCATGTTAAGGTGAGTTTATAATAACAATATTTTATATATACTTTCGTGATGCTACCAAACGCCCACAGGCAGATGATGAGTGAGTAAAATCGCCATTACTGAGTCCAGGAGACAAGTGTCTCAAAACTTGCAAACCCATTTTATTTATTAGGTAAGTATCTCAAACATTTGGGTAATGTTTGATCTTAGCGGTTGAATGGGTTGAAAGTCACTAAAAAAATCATTCTTAGTCATTTTAACAAATAGTTTCTTGTGTGATTAGAATTCACCATTAACTTAAACAATAGATTATTTCGTTATGCTCAGAAGATGGTGGTTTTATAGAGGTTACATCAGAGGATAGAACAGATCAGGACATATACGGTCACACATATATTGATCGAAGGTTTTTTCTTTTAAGCAAGCTCTTTACCCTTTGGTAGCATTAATCTGTCAAGGGTTTATGGTAATGAAGGTATGTGTTTTTTTATGGCTCTTGATATGTGTAATTTGATAATTTTTTCAAATGTATAGTTGATATCTGCGATTGGGTTCCTATAAATATTTCTTCAATTTTGACTTTTAACAGTTGATGCAGAAAGTGATAATTATATTGTATCCATATCTATGTTGCAGCCTAATGCAGAGAGTGCTAATCTTCTGGAAACCGACTATTAAAGCATGACAAAGGCTTAAAAAACTTGGACATCTATAGCTGATTCTGGGGCATTTGGAGATGGGAAAAAATGAAGACAAAAGCATTTAACAATGTGATGTATAGGATTGAGCATTGGTGCAAGGAATGCATCAAGTCTTGCTAGAAGTATGCTCAGGTACTACCGTACCACCCAATGAGGGTTCTGCCTTCAGAAACAAAATTTGTGCCTGTCAAGCCAACTTTTTTTCCGGTGCTTACTATTCTTTCACTGTCTACTATTTATAGATGATTGTATAGATGTCCTAACACCTTTACCATTGGCTGGCAGGAATTGAAGCTGGGAAGAAAGCAGCAAACGAGGTCTTACCTCTACAGAAGCGAGTTCTGTCATTCTCCATGAGCCCAGCTATGCACGAATGTCTTAAATACGCTTCAATAGTGACAAATGTAGCCTTTTAGCATTTTAGATATAATAAGTCTGAAAGACTTAAATTGCGGACTTTGTGAAAGACTTGCTTTGCTTACTAAAAGCATATATAAGTGATGTTATCTATTAGGAAATGATAGTAATATTGTACTAGATTTGCTACACAGAATTCGGCAAAGGCATGTATTATGAGTTTTTCGAATATAATTGGAAAAAAAATAATTGCACCAACGCCTTTTTTTTTTCTTTTTCTTTTTCTGATTTCAAAATATATTTATGATTATCTGCAGTATACTTCTCATTTGATGAGGTGATTATATCTTGGGTACTTATTGTATATTGTTTGTTACAGGCAAGCCAACTGCCGTTCGCTTTCTTGGACGACAAAAATGGAATCCAAAAAAATTGGTGCTAAAATCCGTCTGTAATCTCGCGCTTCTTGCCAGTGATTGAACATCACTGAAGCATCACAATTACATGTGGAAGTTCAAAAAAGATTACATGAACAACTTTAGGTACAGTCTTTGATCACTACAACGCCATCCATAAAATCATGAACAACTTCGGACCTCTTTTTTTTGTGCCTAACTTACGTGTGCAAACANTGTATATTGTTTGTTACAGGCAAGCCAACTGCCGTTCGCTTTCTTGGACGACAAAAATGGAATCCAAAAAATTGGTGCTAAAATCCGTCTGTAATCTCGCGCTTCTTGCCAGTGATTGAACATCACTGAAGCATCACAATTACATGTGGAAGTTCAAAAAAGATTACATGAACAACTTTAGGTACAGTCTTTGATCACTACAACGCCATCCATAAAATCATGAACAACTTCGGACCTCTTTTTTTTGTGCCTAACTTACGTGTGCAAACACCCCGCGGCAACGCGCGGGTTTTAAACCTCGTATTTGGACGTTTTTGGAGCATAAAAGTGAAGAAAACGACAAAGTCTCAAAAGAAGCTGGAATTACTACCTGACGGCGTCAGAGTCACAAGGTGACGCCGTCAGCAAACATTGACAAAGGAGTGGAAACCATTTTACAAATGATGGGCCAGAAAGATTTGAGAGATGAGAGAATCCAAACACTATTTGTGAGGTGCTAGTGTATAATTTTCGTGCTTGTTATGATTAGGGTCTAATAACTATTTGTTGTAATTACTTTTATATTTGTGTTAAATGACCCCTAACTCATATTTTGATTGGAATAAAAGCTCATTTGCTTGAGGACAAGCGAATCTCAAGTGTAAGGGTATTTGATGAGACGAAAAGTGTTACGCTTTTAGGGGTCATTTAAGCCCTAATTCGTATAAATGTGATCAAATATTGCCCTAAATCGTTCTTTTTGTCATTCTAGGTACTTTTGAGAGGAATTCTGGAAAACATGCATATTTGGACGTTTTTGGAGCATAAAAGTGAAGAAAACGACAAAGTCTCAAAAGAAGCTGGAATTACCACCTGACGGCGTCAGAGTCACAAGGTGACGCCGTCAGCAAACGTTGACAAAGGAGTGGAAACCATTTTACAAATGACGGGCCAGAAAGATTTGGGAATTTTACACCTGACGCCGTTAGGTGTTATACGGTGTAGGCCGTCAGGTTATAATTTAAAGAGTGACGGCCCAGAAGGAAACAAAGAGTGATGGCGTCAGATGTGGATCTAGGCCATCCGAGAAACCTAATGGCGGCGGGCTGACGGCGTCAGACCCTATAACCTGACGCCGTCAGAATGTAAAATCTATATATAGTTTTCTAATTTTCATTCATTAAGTGTGGANAGGCTTATTCATAAGCTCAGCACAGCTTACATCAACCAGGTTGTGAACCATCTTATCAAATCGGACCAAAGATGCAGATCCGGTATCGTCAATCACACGAACGATAACCTTGTACCTAAAAAATATAAAAAGACAAATATTACATACTTGTGATTATTGACAATCGTATACAATAAGGTAACACGTTAAATATAGTGGAAATACTTTGGAACAGGAACTTGAAGACCATGAGCTTCACACTTATATGTTGGCTTCTTAGAGGCCGACGGCCTTGCACCTGCCTTGGTCGCTTGTTCCTTAATAGCAGTGTTACATTTGCGGCACGCCAAATACTGCCAACCATGCTCTTTATGTATCTTATGAATTTTCGCATACACAACAAAGTAGTATCCTGTTAATACATGAAAAAAAGTATAAACAACGTAACAAAAAACGCTAATAAAATATTTTTCACCACATATTAAATCATACCAGTTCGTTATTCAAGTTGGGCAATTGGTAGTATAACAGCCACTATTTGTACATTATTTTTGTAATTACAGGATGCTTGTAGACAAAAAGAATTTACAAAAAGAAAGACATGACGTACGGCATCAGAATCCCTAATAGCTCCAACAGTTTTCTTGCATGCTCGTTCAAAGAACGATTCAGTCATCACAACAGTCTTCTCAGGAGAGTAATGGTTTATCTTACAGCTGCTCTAATCAAATCCATCTTTATTCTTATACCTACAACACGTAAACGGTTAAAAAGTTAATCAATTAAATTAAATGTAACAAATATTACGTGTATTCAAATATAAACAAAACATATAAATAACTTAAATACCTTTCCTTAAAGGCCACAATTTCTGGCAAATCAGAATTAATGTATATTTTCATTCCAAACAGAGCATTCCCAACTTGTGATTTTTCTAAACACCGAAAATAAAATAGCAATTATATAATAAGATGTATAAAATGTTTGATTGACGTACAAAAGTAGTATATGAATAACCAAACCATTCCAATACTTAACCTTGGCCAGTTGTAGTATGATGACAACATGTCCAAGAGATTCACGATTATCATTTATGTCATTAAACATGTCTGCCCAGTTGTCAAAGAATGTGCATTCAAGTGGATGAGATCTATTACCAAAAAATACGTAATTTTTTAAAATCAGCATTGTTTGAATTTGTTTAACAATTATATAATGTAGGATATCCAAACAAATACGAACTGTTAAAAGGCAATAACAACTTACTCAGCATCTTCAAGAATTACAGTCCTCCTTTCTTGGTTGTCACCAAACGGTATAGGATCACCAATAGATACTATAGTTCCAATAATGTCTGTAAAAAAGAAATAAAAGACAACAAAATCAGTGGTTATGCAAATGAATAATATTATTAGAATTTGCTAAATAAATATATGCGATTAAAAAAAATAATAATGCATACCAACAGCTTCTTGTTCAGACCATCTTCTTGTGGAGAACCTAAGGAATGGTTCGAACTTAAAACCATTGTGGTTAGTGTCAAATCTGTTCATCCTAGTAAGAGAGGTATTCTTGAAGAAGTTAATCTTATACTTGTGGGGGAGAAGGGGATACTTTCCACCGTTCTCGCCGACCCCGAAGTTACGTATACGATAGCAAGCACCTTCTTCCAGCAATCCTGCAAACTTAGTCATAGAGTCCCTTTTTATAGTAGCTTGGATTCTGTTACCCTGAAATGATTATTAAAAACATATTGTAATTCATATATTCATTAAAACAAAAACACTTCACATAAGAAACACAAACATGCATATATTCAAACCGGAGGATCCATAAAAACAGCATCCAAACTCCATGGATCATTAGGTCTTCCTTTAGCATGAGAATGCCATATGCTGATGCATCTGGCAACGACAGTAATGTCGTCAAGCATGGGGTCGACATCGCACAACTCAGTGTATGGCACTTGGCTCATCTTGAAACCTGATCATAATAAAAAATACAAACGTTTAAATTAATGGTATAGAACGTATCATACATTCGTATTTATTTACGCATAAATTTAGTATAGAATACTTGAAATTACTGATTACTGACGAATGATAGGAAAAACGTGGTTGATGATTTACATTGCAGCGGTATTTATATGATGCAAAAATTAGGGTTTCTAATATTCAAAATGGCATAATTTTCGGTATTATAGGATCATATTTCATTTGAAAATGATTTTGATACGAAACAATCTATAATTTGAATATGGATGGTTAGGAGATGAACACTTATCCATNCCTTATGGCCCACGCATTGTGGGCTATCGCACCGGTATTGTTTACCGAACGGGTTCATGACCCGGTGTAGACTATACGTCATCAAAAAACCTTAGTGAGCATTACTTTATCGGTTTTGATTTTGTTCGATTTAAACGAATTCTTTTTTATAGATTTGTTTAGTAACAAGGTGATATTTCTTCAACTCGGCGTCTCGGGAAAAATAATTGTCAGACCAAATCCAAATCAGTTTATACAAATTTTTCTTGAACACTTATTGATTGAAAATTTTCATTTGATCTTATATTAAACTACTTATACCCTCATATTGTCTATATACATTAGAGCACTAGGTGTAGATGAAGAGCTTCATCTCTTCATTCGGGCCTCACGTGTGCCACATCACCCAACACCTCTTCACAACTAACCCCTCCTCACCATACAACTAACCTCAACTTCTTCATTTGGGCTCCACCACTTACAACTTTATTTTTTTATTCAAATTTCAAAATAAAATAAATTCATTTCATTAAAAATAAAAATATAAATAACATTTTTTTATAAAAAAAGTCTAAAAAAATAACAATAAAAAATTAACTACTACTAATAAATTACAAATAAATTAACTACTACTACTAATAAATTACAAATAGAATAGCCTATTTATACAGAATGGTAAAGGGGCCGACCAAATCTGAAAACAGAACATAACCGTACAACTAAACCATGGTTGTAACTTTGTCTACTTGCTCTGCGTATCTTCTTCTTCTTCTTCTTCACACACATACACACACACACACACATACACACTTTTATTTACACAAAAAACACAAATTTATTACTGAAAAAAAAATTTGAAAGAAACCTGCCAAATTGTCAGACCATTTGCCTCGCCGTGCCCACGAAGAGGAGCCCAACGGCGAGGAATGGGGAGGGTGGATCGGTGTGGCGGCGAGGAACGGCGAGCCGAAGCCCCCTCCATGTAGGAACGACGAGGGTCTTCGGCTGACTGCACCGTGTGCTCTTATAGGGCATCATATGCGTTGCCGGTTCATGATAAAAAAAAATCAGAAAATCCTTGCCACAAACGAATAAAAAATTCACCAAATCTTGGTGCCAGGAATAAAAGAATCAGAAAATCCTTGCCACAAACGAATAAAAAATTAACCAAATCTTTGTGCCAGAAATAAAGAAATCAGAAAATCCTTGCCACAAAAGAATAAAAAATTAAACAAATCGGGGCCCAAAAATAAGTAAAAAAAAAATATATTTACAAATCACACCTTCAACTTCTTACTATTTACGATTTTTTTATGCAACAAACTTTATTTACCAAGTATCTAACAGATATCTCGTGATTTCTTGAACAAAAAAACTACTGGCAAAAAGGTCTCTCGATAATGTATAAAACCAAATCTTGGTGCCAGGAATAAAAAAAATCAGAAAATCGTTGCCACAAACGAATAAAAAATTAAACAAATCGAGGACCAAAAACAAGTAAAAAGAAATTATTTACAAATTACATGTCACAAACCACTAACTTCCCCTTAGGTTAGAATACCTTACTAACTTAGATTAGGCCCTCACTAGCACCATAGGATTAGAAATGCCTTACTAACTTAACTTAGGCCCTTATTAGAGCACACTAGGATTAGAAATGCCTATAGGATTTTCCCGAGTTAAATTTTTGCTTTAATATATCATTATAACCTAACTAACCCTCAGACAAGCTCACGTATCCCCCTATGCCAACCACTACTATGTTTACTTGATGTAAACTCACGTATCCCCCTATGCCAACCACTACTATGTTTACTTGATGTAAACATCATAGTATGTCAAGTCAAGGTAGTAAATATATTTTTACTAAGAAAACTAGTACTATACTACCCTATACTTGCTAGAAAACCCTAAATGCACCTACGTGTTTACAATTAGTTTTAAAACCCTAACTGCCTATCTGAACTTACATGCAAAGTGCTTAGGACTTAGATATAAGTTAAAATAGATACCTTAGGATATATTTAGGATATATTAGAACCCTTAGGATATAGTACAACCCCTAGAAACTAAGGTACAAGTCATATAAACACAAAACCTTAATTAGGTCATAACTTCCCGAAACTAGGTCAAACTAGGTTAAAACTTTACCATAAGCTACCATCACTTAGTATAAGCTACTAATAGTTACTAAACATCATTAGGACCTTAATTAAGATACTAAAACATAGATAAAACCCTAATCACTTATAAAACAAAACTAGATTAAAACTT
>LBNU01024071.1:122727-134238 GCA_014162995.1 Artemisia annua
TGTGGTGTTGTGGTTTGAAGTCGTACGAGCCCTAGAAACCCTAGAAAACCCTAGAAACCCTCGTAAGCCCTCCCCTAACCTAGGTAACCTTTACTTTACGTCTAGTATGCTTAGAATAGAACTTAGATAGACTTTAGATGCCTTAGAAACCCTAGGATATCCATTGCATGCATGTTTCCTTTCGTAGCCCTAGTTTTAGGTCGAATTGCATGTTTATGTGTTATATAGCTTTCCTACTTGATATAATTTGCATTATGTGACTTATTTGAACTTATATGAGTTAGACATAAGCTTAGAAACTAGATTGCCATGCTAGAATTAGAATTATATGCATTTAGGACTAGTTTTGCAAAATATTACATGCATAGGGGTATATATTGTAAATTCCTGAAACTATAAAGTCTAGGGACTATTTTTGACATTTCCTAGAAGATATTAGTATAAGGACTAAATTTGCAATATATTAAACCTTAAAATAAACTAATAAAACAAATATAAAACTAAAAGGACTAAAACTGCAAATAGTATAAATATAAGGGTAAATAGGGTAAATAATAGAAGTTAATATAATCTAGGAACTATATGTGTTATTTCTTTAAAATATGATAGTTTAGGGACTAAATATGCAATAATTAGAAAGTTATATGCCTATTTGTTATAAGTTTATAAGTTTAGGGTAGAAAACGTAAATATATATATAAAGGGTAAAAATGGACTATTTTCATAAAATATAAAAACCTATTTAAGTTAGAAGCATAACACAATACTAGGGAGCTTCATGCGAGGAGTACTATGTGGATATTTCGTTTTGACGAGTTTGTTGGGTTTACGAATTAAAGTGCCCTGACTCCTCGAACGATTATTGCATATACTTCTGAGATATGATGGCCTGAAAGGTGTTATGTTATAACTAAACCCTAATAACAACATAACTCATTAATAGGGAACTTTGTGTGAGGAATATTAACTTCTGAATTATGATGGCCCGAACGGTATTATGCTGATCACATAATACAATAGTAGGGAGCTTCATGTGAGGAGTCATATACTTCTGAATTACAATGGCCCGAACAGTGTTATGTTATATATAAAAACCTAAATAGTAATTAGTTAAGAAAACCTAGACAAAGACTTGACATACGCACACCCACACTACCCCAGGATACGTGAGTAAGTTGTCTAAACCCCTACTTAAACTAGCTAGAGACTCAGGTGAGTTTTCATAGCCTCACACTCTTTTTAAATGCTTTTTAAATGTTTTACAAACCCTGTGAGGGGGATACATGCTTTAAAACCAAATACAAGTCTTTGCTTTGGATATTCCACGAGTAAACTAACAGCCATCATTACATAACCCAAAATTCATGAATCTAATCGTTTGGAAGGTTTTATCCAAACGAACGCGAATATAGTTGATAGATCTATTGGAGTTTGACAACTCCCGTTGGTATTAACACCCCACTAGGTGGTACCAATAAGTACTATATTTGAACCCACTGAAGGCTTAACTTTGGCAAGTTATCATTCCCATCCCCTCATGGTTTGGTCTGCAGACCCCATGACCCGGATCGTTAACGTGTGGTTCATGAGCTTAGTGCAATATACCTTATTTCTAACACTAACCCTTTTCCACACATAGAGTTTAAGCTGAACTCTGTGGAACTTGTATTTACTCTTTACTTTTTAAACCTATGACTCTCACTCAACATACGTGTTGACTTTTAAGCATGTTATCTTAGGTAATTAGGCACTATAGGAACCCTGGCACGGAGAACCACTGGACATGAGGACGTCCAGAATAGTTATCATTCATCAATTTTGTGTCATAAAACATATCTTAGGGACCTCTCTTTTGGTAAAAGTATATCTTTTGCTGTAAAAACTCTGATGAATAAATGAATGATAACAACCTTTTTAAAAAACGTCTCTTTTCGAGTCGTTTTCTATTATCTTGTCTTTGTTTCCATGAGTAATACCCCAAACACTTTATCCGCTGCAATCAGTGAAAAATGGGGGTGTTACATTACACCTTCAACTTCTTACTATTTACAATTTTTTTATACAACAAACTTTATTTACCAAGTATCTAACAGATATCTCGTGATTTCTTGAACAAAAACATTACTGGCAAAAAGGTCTCTCGATAACGTACAAAACGAGCCAAATATTGATATGCTTTTGATATACGTACGATTTTCTAAAAAAAATGTTTAACTTTAATATATATATAGAGTTTTTAAATAAAAGAATTTTCAAAATGAATCCTTAATCTGTCAAATAAGTCTAAACTTTGTGTTAGCTTTACATACACAAAAACATTTAAACAAAAAAGATACCATTTTTTTTCACTCAGCCACGGAAACACATCTCAAACAAACGGGTTACATTTTAAAACACGTTAAAAAAATACCAACCGTGTTGCGGGTGGCGCCAACCTGCTTGTTTCTTATATACAAAGCTTAGTTTTAACTTTTGACTCTTGTGTCTTACTCAATTACTAGTATTGAATAATTGCTGACTGTTCAGGAAAAGAGAACATTGGTCTCCGAAACATTTTCCTATCCGGTTTTCCGCCTAGAAATGTGTGACTGTTTTTTGGGTTTTGGGTCAAATCCATAACTGTGATGTTAGAGGAGTTTTTTTTTAACCTAATTACCAAACCGAACCAAAAACACACCCTTTTTACGAGAACAGACTATTTTTTTACATCTTACCAAAGTGAACCATGTACTTTAGATAGTGACTACACTATGCAAAAGAAACTCTCAACCTATGATTTTAGTCAACCTTACTCTACCACAGTTAAAAACCCACCAAACTCTCAACTCTACAAACCATATTCGTAAGACCATAACCACTCATCTTCTTTAACAACCATATCCATAACATCTCTTCTTCTTTGTTAGTTTTCTTCTAAACACCAACATAAAGATTTTTTCACAATGAAAAAAACTCAAGAACTCAACATATATTCGATCCAGATTAAATACCAAACCACATTGCATATACTCGCCCAACCAGCCCTCACTCGCCTGAATCACTCCCACATCGCCTCACATCCTCACATCGCCTATAATAACTTTGTATTCCCCACACTCGCCACGTAACATATGTGTTCGCCTGTAACATTTTTAACCAAGTAGCATTATAATTCGCCTGTAACATTTATATTCGCCTGTAACATTTTAATTCGCCTGTAACTTTGTATTCCCCACACCTCGCCCAGAATTCGCCCTTCACCTCGCCCCGGTCCTCATCCACAACCACACCTCGCCTAGAATTCGCCCCTCACCTCGCCCAGCCGATAACCTCGCCCACAACTCGCCTACCACTACTGTTATACACGTGTATGGTTACAATGCAATGGAATGATGGATCTAACGGATAATATGCAAGAGTTCATTTTAGAAAATTATACGGGCGAGGTTCATATTCGTAAATACTCTTAAAAAGTGTTCATATAAGAAATAACCTCTTTTTTTTTTGCTCAGAGCTAGTTTAAAAACAAAAATACCCAACCCTTCTAGTTTCAAAAATAATTACATCACAAAATATTTATTTTAT
This sequence comes from Artemisia annua, assembly GCA_014162995.1. NCBI lineage: Eukaryota > Viridiplantae > Streptophyta > Magnoliopsida > Asterales > Asteraceae > Artemisia > Artemisia annua. Next base: position 126,292 of record LBNU01024071.1, read on the forward strand.
TTTTCTATTGTTTTCTTTATATGCTTCAAAAAAAAAAAAAAAAAAAAAAAAAAAAAAAAAAAAAAAACATAGTTGTAGTTAATATTGAAATGGGAAATGATTTGCACATTCTATTTTTTTATTGAGACACTCTTTTATATGCATTAAACTGTTGTACTGTGGATGTATACTGCTTTAACTGGTTGTACATACGAGTGTCCCAATCAAAAAATTAAGTGTGCCAATCATCTCCCTATTGAAATACCCAAACCCTACTTCTCGTCCTACACTTTTGGAGGCAAACCGCATCACGTCGGCTCTCATCTAGGTTAAACTTGGTTTTAATTTTAGTGTTAAACTGTGTGATCACATTTGTTTGATTCTAGTTGTTATTATAAATTTTAAATGTTTATGTGATTTTAATGGTGTGATGTGTTATGAATTTGCTGAAGCAAACCACATGATTTTATATATTATGACTTAAGTGTAATGCTAAGGTACTATTATGCTTTTAAAGTGAAAAAAAAGGCTTGAAATGGTGGGTAACAAAATCATGGCTGGTGATGATCGCAGTTGACATAAGATGGGACCGTATTTTTTTATTTTTTATTTTTCGGTGGCAGGGATGGACTTGCGAGATGGGTACTAAAATATATAGGTTTCATGCTCTCAAGGGAGGGGTATAATATCTTTTATATAATAAAACAAAATTCTTAGTGGGTGCTTTTTCATTTTGATTTATATAATAAAACAAAACCCCTAGTGGATACTTTTTCATTTTGAAAAAAAAAGAATATTTCTTTATAAAGAAATAATTTAATTATTGTTATTTCTTAAAAAAAAAGATTTAAAATAAATTAACTAATTATTTCCTATTTTATCTGACCTTAGGATATATTAGAACCCTTAGGATATAGTACAACCCCTAGAAACTTAGGTATAAGTCATATAAACACAAAACCTTAATTAGGTCATAACTTCCCGAAACTAGGTCAAAACTAGGTTAAAACTTTACCATAAGCTACCATCACCTAGTATAAGCTACTAATAGTTACTAAACATCATTAGGACCTTAATTAAGATACTAAAACATAGATAAAACCCTAAACACTTATAAAACAAAACTAGATTAAAACTTGACTTAAACACCCAAACTATACTACTTAAGCACCTTAATATAAACAAGCAACCACCCTAGCACCTTAATATAACTAAGCTAGCACCCTAGCACCTCTAAGCACCCAAGCAAGTAGGTGATGCACCTCCTTGTCATCTCCTTTGCTCAAACCGCCTCTCACGGCTTCTCACTACCACAACCGGCCTAGAGCTCAGCCCCCTAGCTACCATAGCTCATCCCCATCACCTGCTAGACCTGCTACCAGCCCCCATAGCATTGCTTGCTCACCCCTCCCCCTCCGTGACACCTAAGTCACCCATTTCACCCTAAACCGCCATATCGAGCCTATAAATACCCCCTCCTCTCCTCATTTCTTCTTCACACCTCTCCCCCTCCTCTCTACCTCACATTTCTGTAGTACTAAGTATTTAGAAGCAGTAGGAAACGAGTAGCAAGGCCTCGGTCGTGTGGTGTTGTGGTTTGAAGTCGTACGAGCCCTAGAAACCATAGAAAACCCAAGAAACCCTTGGTATGTGTTAATTCACATATCTTTTCATTGCCAAAAACCGACCCAAAAAGACTAATTATGCTAACAAATGCCAAAGAATGTGTGTTTTTATGTTTTTGATTGTGCAGGGTCGGATATTTCACAAAAGGACAAAAATCAAGCAAAAACCGGCAAAAACGAGCACGAGAGTGTAACGAGTCAGAAAGTCAAAGCTTGGCATTCAAAAGTTAAAGATGTGCTCAGATTGTCCAAAGAAGTCCCTCAAGTTTGAACAAAATACAAGATTGACCTTGAAGTGTAATTTGAAGAATTGGCAAGACTGGCCCTGCACTTTCAAAGTTGACACATTTGATCCTTCATAAATTCATTTGAAGAAAAGTCAACAAGGATCCCTCATCTATTCAAGAATGGCAAAACAAGTCCCTTGAAGAAGTTTGAGAAATTACCATTTCAGCCCTTGCAGTTTGTCACTTTACCTCTTTGGTCCTTGTAATTTCTTAAACCAAATTCATAAATCCATTCATAAACCCATTTCACTTAACCTGTTAACCCATAAACCCAAAATATGAAATAACCCTTTTACCCCAAGCCCATTTCCCTTTAAAAGTACCCAAGCCCACTATCACACCTTATAACCCACGGTTAAATAAGAAAAACAATAAAAAATTTCTTTCCCGCCCCCCAGTTTCATCCCTTCAACCCTTTCCCAAATCCACCAAGAACCCTAAATTTACCATCATCCAAATTACCACATGCCACTTGAATTAACCTACAATTACCCTTCACCCAACCTTCTAGAAGACTTTCCCACGTGCTCAGAGCATGATTAAGTAATGATTAGATAATGATTGGCTTCGTGGACACATGTCAGTTTCCAATTGGTCAAGGCCATCATTCCTTACACATTGGATCCCATTTCTAGAACGTTCTGACACTATCTGACAAGGACAGAGAATGGGTGCACGCTTGGATTGCCAACATGTCAATTTGAGGGCTTCTGATTGGTGGTGCCACCTCACACCAGATGATCTAACGGTTCTGATTGAATTGAAGAAACACAAAATGATCCAAGGGTTATGACACAAGCTTCTAGACATATCTCTCAGCATTGGATACCTTACCCTCTCCTCACCTCTCCTCACCTATATATAGCAGTCATTTTTACTCATTTTGTATGTAGATTTTAAGTAATGAAATGCTGCTAAAATGTTTTTAGAGTAATTAGTTCATGTAATTCAGTTCAATTTCATTGTAATTCTAGTTTTCAGTAATAAAATTGAAGTAATCTTTTGAATTTACTTGTCTTTCTACTAAATTCTTACTGCTTCAGCAGCTTAATCACCAATCTTTTAGATATTTCTCTGTTGAACAAGCTTCTCAGAAGCTTGTTTAAGCTGTCCTTTAAACATTTCCATTTTCATTTGCTCTCAAAATATATAAAAAATATAAAAAAACAGAAAATATAAAAAATAAAAAAAAAATGTTTTCAAACTCTTAAATCTAGCTTGCAACCAAGCTTATTGTAGTATAGATAAGCTCACATTAGCTTTTTAGCTCTTGTGAGACTCAATTGTAGCTCAAATCATTGAATTCATTCAAAAATACATTAGGTCAACAAAAGTCAAACTGAGATTAATGGTGATGATCCAGTGGTGTTTGGAGCCTATCTCAAAGATAGGCTAGCTTGTGGAGGTTCTCAGAAAGCTGAGAATTGAGTTGTAAGCTTTCAATTTAATTTTATAGTCCTTTATATCTTTTATATGTAGTTAGTTTCATGTTTGCTGCATAAATAGTTTAACTGATTCATCTGCTTGTTCTGTGATTCAATCAGTATTATTTGATCATTAGTGAGCTAAATAGTTTGTGTTTGAGCTATATTGATCACTGTTATTTCTTGTTTGATTGAATCTGAGCATGCTTCTGCAGTAGAATGTAGATCTGTGATTCTTTGAATTTGTGTGTATTACTGTAGCTTCTGGTTGTTTTGATCTCAGTTGATGATATGTGATGTAGATTGAGCATTAGTTTGGTGTTCATGAGCTTATATCTCAGTGTTATAGTGTAATCAGTGGATAGTGCTAGTGTTTGGCATAAGGTGATTCATAGAGTTTGCTTGAGTTTTAGTGGTATTCACTTGTTCAGTCATTACACTTAGGAGTATGTTAGAGTTGATAATGCATAAAATCAGATTAGTCATTTGCAAAAAGTCATATTGCTCTTAATACCATTTTTAATCAATTGACTGTTGTTGTTCAAAATTGTTCAGTCCTTGAATCTGTTAAACATATTAGTTATACTAGCCTAATCTAGAGTTACATTAGCTTATAACATCATGTTAGATTAACTAGAGTAGATTTAAGATCAAATAAGTCAACTATGCTGAGATTATAAAAAGTCAGCATATAGTGTGTGTATTGCAGTTAAGAATGAGTTTGTTATCTGAATCAGCCTAAAATTAGGGGTCAATTGGTGATATTGTGATAGGGCTTTTGCCATTTTTGTGTTATCTGGTTGGTATTATTCATTTTGCCCCCTTTAGCTTATAGATTTCAGCTTATTTGAGGTGCTTAATCTTGTCTGCAAGTTAGGGATTTTTAGAGTCTTTGCTGATTTTTAATGTTGATTGCATTTGATAGTTTAGTTTGTAATCCTGGTTTCATTGCTTGTATTGAGTTTGTTTCAGTGTGTTTTAGCTATTTTCTTAGTCCCGTGCCTTTTGGTTCTATTTTGTGCTTATTTTGTGCTTATAAATACTTATTTGAATCTACTTGGCCTTCAAATGATTGAATCTGTATACATCTTGGGTTTGATTTGATTTGTATGAGCTTATTTGAGTATTAGAACTTTTCTAAGTCAATTTTGTAAAGTTTTGTTTCAAGTGCTTATAAATAAGCACTTGATATAAGCTGAAATAAGCCCAATAAGCACTTCAGTGCTTATTTTTTCAAAAAGTTTTTCTTACAGTAACTTTATAATAATATTTTAGATTTTCTGTAAAAATTTGAGATTTATTTGATTTGATTTGCTATTTCTTTTGAATTTTTCTAGTTTTAAAATCATTTTTAATAGTTTAAAATAGTTTTTAAATCAAAATAAATAGCAAAAAGACAAAAATAGTTTCTGATTTTATTTTTAAATCTCATTTTCAGTTTAATAAGATTTTTAGAAAATAATTTTTTAGAATAAATTTTTTATTTCATAATTAGTTAAGTTTACTTTTATTAAATAAAAATACAAAAATAGTTTTTAATTCATAATAAATAAATAAAAAGTCAAAATAATATTTTTCTTTTTCCTAAAATTTTCTTTTATCATTTTAAAGTTTTAAAAATTTCATTTGAGCCAGTATGTTTAGTCTAGCTTAAAATTTACTTTTTATTTTGTTACGTAGACGTTTTAATAAGTTAACGTTTACGGTTTTTAACATTTGTGCTTATCACACTTGTACTTTGTGCATAATTACTTGTTTTTTATTGCATTTTCATATCATTAGCTATAAAACTAAATAAGCTTTCTCTTTTCACTCTTTCACAAACATGATTTCATGAATCGAATATCACGATTCCATTCACCTTCACACGGACACGACCCGGGTTTTGATTATTCGTTGATCAATACTTGGACTATAAATGATATAATTGGTTTTTAAATCAATCAATTTTTGGCGCCGCTGCCGGGGAAGGTTGAAGTGAATTTTGGTTTTCGTTTTGAAAGATCGTTGTTCTGAAAAACCTTCCTTGTATATATTTTCTTTTATAATAAAAGTAAAAATCAAACATATTAAACACTTTTCCTAAAGTGTTTGCAAAATACCAAAAATATAATAAATCATCCTCACTCTACCTCTACAGAATGTTGTAAACCAAATAACTTCGAACGCAAAAAGAGATTGTGAAATTATCCGGTTTCGGATTACTTTAATTCTACAACCAACACCCTCGTTGTGAGTAGATTTGAAGGAAACGATTTCGGGTGACGAATCGATCACACAAAGAATAATAATAAAACAAAAGAAAAATACAAAAATATTGAGATTTTAAAGTTTTTTTTTTATATAAAAACAAAAAATATTTTCTTTTCTAATTTTGTTTTTCTTTTTAAAATTTTGATTTCTTTTTGGTGTATGAACACTCGTTCTTCATCGAACGATCTTCTTTCACCTCTTTCGGATCCCGAACGGATTATTCGACATAATCATCGGGTTGATTTTTCAAGTTTGAATAATTTTGACGATATAACCATGAATCGTGTTCATTTCTCAACCGTTGAGGAAATGAATAATAACGGTCAACACCCGCCGGTGGGTGGTGTACAACAAAATGAGGATCCTCCGATAGGACCTCAACCGTTTTATGATTTGCGTCCAATGGAGGAACAACTCCAATCACCATTCAATGGTGTGAGGAGGGCCATTGTGATTCCCGACATTCAAGCAAATCAATTTGAGATAAATCACGGGTTACTCAATCTCATCACGAGTATCTCATTTCACGGTCTTGAGCACGAAGATCCTTATATTCACATAAGGAACTTCACCGACATTGCTGAAACAATAAAGATTAATCAAGTTCCGTATGATGTTGTTAAGATGAAATTGTTTCCTTTTTCCCTCAAGGGGGCAGCCCGGACTTGGCTGGAAAAGGAACCACCGAACTCGATTCACACTTGGGGAGATTTAGCTTCCAAGTTTGTGAATCATTTCTATCCTCCTTCTAAAACTTCTAATCTTCGAACTCAAATCTTCCGTTTCCAACAAGCTTTTGATGAATCGTTCAGTGAAGCTTGGGATAGATTTAAGGAGTTGTTGGAAAAATGTCCTAATCATGGTTTCTCACCCTTGCATCAGATTGATACTTTTTATAATGGGTTGTGTCATGCTGATCAAGATTCACTCAATTCTGCTGCGGGTGGAAACTTGTTAACTCGAAATATTCAAGAAGCTTTCACGATAATTGAAAATAAGGCTAGAGTAAGAACTTCAAGATGTAAAACACAAGTTTCAAGTACTAACAAAGCTAATGACGAAGTGATGAGTGTTCTTACAACTCTTACAAAACAAATTAGCCTTCTTGTCAAAGATAAAGAAAAACCTCATCAAACCGTAAATGTTGTGAATCAAAGTTGTGAAACATGTGGTGGTCCACATCCGTATTATGAGTGTCCGGCAACCGGTGCCTTTGCTCACGAGAGTGTGTATGCTACAAATATGGGTGGTAACGGTTACCAACCCCAAGGAGATCGGAATCTCCTTAGCTACCGCTCGAACAATTATCTTGGACCACCCGGCTTCAATAACCAACCGCAAAATCAAATTGTGCCACATCGAAATAATCAAGTCAATCAAAATCAAAATCGAACAAATCATGGTTTTCAAAATCAAAACCAAGGGTTTAATCAAAATCGGGGTTTTCAAAACCAAGGGAATCATAACCAAGGCCCGAATCAAGGGAATTTTCATAATAATGCTTATCATGGGAATGTTAATCATGGAAATCAAAATCATGGAAATTTTCAAAATCAAGGTTTTCATCAAAATAACCGAGGGCCAAATTTCAATAATCATAATCAAAATGTTGTTCATAATCCGTCGCCCTTGTATGAGATTCTTAAGCAAATAATGAAAACTCAAGAAATTTTGGCTAAGGAGATCCTTGATATTAAGAAGTCTTTAAATGATCGACCCTCGGGTTCGGCTACTAAATCTCTTCTAAGCAACACGATCGCTAACCCGAGGGGCGATGTTAAGGCGATCACGACACGAAGTGGTGTTTCATATGATGGACCTACGGCTCCGACTGCCTCTTCTTCTCTTCCTCCCAAGGTAGTCGACCGTGAAACCGAGGTGACAACAGATACGGAACTTCCTACTAATAACGGAAGGACCAAAAACATCCAACCTCCGGTTGTCCAAATGTCTAAAGAAAAAGATAATGTGTCTAAAGGAAAGGAAAAAGTCACTTTTGAACAAGATGAACCAATTAAAACTAAACTTCATTATCCTTCGCGTTTAAATGATCAAAAGCACCGTGAGTCAATGAACTACCAAAAGGAAAAATTTTATAAAATCTTTCAAGATCTTCGATTTGATTTGAGTCTCGCGGATGCCGTTGTTTTGATGCCAAAATTTGCTTCGATGATCAAAGAATTTGTTGAATAACAAAGAACAATTGTTTGAAATGACAAAAACGCCTTTGAATGAAAATTGTTCCGCGGTTCTCCTTAAGAAGCTTCCCGAAAATCTTGGAGATCCCGGCAAGTTCTTAATTCCGTGTAATTTTCCGGGGATGGTTCAATGCTTCGCCCTAGCCGATTTGGGTGCTAGCATTAACCTTATGCCTAAGTC
>LBNU01024072.1:12877-24321 GCA_014162995.1 Artemisia annua
CTCGCAGTCACAGCAGTCATTCCACAGCGACAAACACACAAATGAATAAAACAAATGTGCCTCGGTCGTCTCACTCGCACACACCTATCCTATTGCCCACGAAGGAGTTTGCTTTTTTATGCTCTTTTACTGTTTGCTATCTTTTAGTCTCTACTTTTCTCGTTTCACATAGCTAAGAAAGGTCCAACCCAATCACACCCCACGCCTCTCAACACTTTTCCAACCGCTTCTCCTTCTCGCAACACCGTCCCGAGGTCCATCCACCGCCCCAGCGCGCACCCCCACCAAACCGCTGGTGGCGCTCGTCCGCGCCCCCCCGGCGCGTTCTGCGGCCACCCGCTAGTCATAGCACCGCCAGTCGGCTGGGGTGGCGGCGGTGTTCCCTGGCGGTTTGGCCACACCGCTGGTCCACAGACCTCCCATTGCCACCACCCTTAGGGTACTGGCAATGGGCGGTCTATGGACTAGCGGGGTGGCCAAACCGCCGGGGAACACCGCCGCCACCCCAGCGGTTTGGTTGGGCGGTTTGGTCCAGCGGTGATTTACCCCTCGGAGGTTTGGAAGAGAACGTTGGAAAATATGAACGTTGGGTGTTTGATTTTTGACCGTTGCTAGCTATAAACAAAAAAAAAATAAATAAAAAATAAAAATAAAAAAAAAATAAAAAAAAACTCCTTCGTGAATAATGTGTGTGTGCAGATAGAGAAGAAGCACATTTTTTTTTATTATTTTTTTTTCTCTTGGAATATGTCACTGTTGACTAGTCTTTAGCTCTTGGAATATGTCACTGTTGGAATATTTCCATCGTGTATTCATTTTTTTTTTTTTTTTTTTATTTTGTATTTTCTTTAAATGTTATGTTTGTATAATTTATAAATAAAAAATAAAAAAATAAAATTAGTTGGTGGGTTGGGAGGTATGAAAAATCTATGGTTGCCACTAAAAAAGGGTTGGGAGGTATGAAAAAAATATGGATGAGGTGGAATGATATTATTGGTGGGTTGGGAGGTATGGGTTTTTTTGGGAGGTATGGTTGACACCACCCTTAGAGGAATTTGGAAAGAGAGAAAGTACAATGTATTTTTTAATGTTTACTACTTTACTTGTTTAGGTTATACTCCGTATTTGTTAAGCTGCCCACTAAGGGGCTGAGGAATTCGGTCGTGGTGTTTGCTCGACCGATTTCGAAATCGGTTGGGGCCTTAGTGGGGAAATCGGTCGCCGAGTAAGAAAACCAAATCGGTTTTATACTCGACCGAATAGAAAACATGTAAATCTTCAATTTTTCGAACGTTGCTAAAATAAAACCGTTGCATTATTAAAAAAAAAAAACTTTTTTAAAAAAAAAAAACTTTACCACTTTTCATACTATAAATACTAAACATCATTCACACTTCTAAAACACACCATTTCAATCACAATACAAAAAAACTTCTCACCCATATTTACCAATGTCTATCGATTCTTACGAGCTATTGTTTGGTTCTTCGTCTTCCGACGATGAAGAAGTTATGAGTGAGTTTGTGGAGTTTGCGGAGTATGCTTGGAACGCTTATCAACAAACATACAGAAAGCCACGAGTTACACGAAGGCGCATACGAAGGGATCATGAGGGTGCTCATAATCGTTTAGTTGCAGCCTACTTTTCACCCAATCCGCAGTTCGACGAAAGAACATTCACTCGGCGGTTCCGAATGAGCCGAGAACTATTCACCCGAATTGTTCAAGAAGTAACCGATTATTCTCCTTACTTTCAACAAACTCTTGATGCAACGGGCGTACCTAGTATTAGCCCGTTGGTTAAGTGTACTGCGGCCATTCGTCAATTGGGATACGCGGCCGTTCCAGATTCTCTTGACGAGAATCTGGCTGTGGCCGCAACAACAGCCCGTACATGTCTCCGTCAGTTTTGCACTGTTATCATTAATTTATATGGTGAAGAGTATTTGCGAAAGCCCACGTATTCTGACCTTGAAAGATTATATGCTCATCACGAGCATAAGCATGGGTTTCCTGGGATGATGGGAAGCATTGATTGTACAAGTTGGGAGTGGGAGAATTGCCCAAACGGTTTGAGAGGTCAATATGCTAGGGGTGATCACGGGCCACATCCATTCATTTTATTGGAAGCGGTCGCCTCCCAAGATTTATGGATTTGGCATGCGTTCTTTGGTGTCTCTGGTGCGAATAACGACGTAAACGTTTTACGTCGCTCACCTGTCTTCAATGATATCAGATCTGGGAAAGCAACAGACCTTGAATTCGAGGCTAACAATGTAGCATACAAAAGGGGATATTATCTTACTGACGGGATATATCCACAATGGTCGGTTCTTATTAAGTCCATTTCAAATCCTCCAACGGGTGACGAAAAAAGAATACTGTACAAGAGAAAGCATGAAGCAGCAAGGAAAGATGTGGAACGGGCTTTTGGTGTGTTGAAGAAGAAATGGAAAATGCTTAAAGTTCCAGCTCGAGGACTGTACAAAAACGATCTCCGAGATATTATGTATACATGTATCATATTACATAATATGATCATTCAACACAAGCAGCGGGCGATATGTCCTACATGGTTCCCAGAGGAGGCCCACCAACCACACGATCCCTTAAGAACATTTGAAGAATCTTTGCAAGTTACTCAGGAGCTCGAGAACGCATCAACTCATATAGACTTAAAAGTTGATCTGGTCGAGCACATTTGGAGAAACCGTAGAAATCATCGGCTCCCTAATGACAATGAAGACGAAGATGAGGATGATGACGACGAGGACGAAGAAGATGAAGAATTTCTTTGATTTCAGTTATTAATGTTGTTTCAGTTGTTTTATGTTTAAGTTTTAATTTTTATTTTGTAAACGTTTCAATTTCGTATCGCTTATGTAACGTTTCCGTTTTATTAATAAAATTTGTGTTTGTGTTAAAAATGGTTTTTTTTTTTTTTATTTAAAAAAAATTAATAATAATGATGATGCAATATGGGTCACGTTAGTGGGGAGAGAGGTGAAAATGGGTTGAAGAGAGAGAAAGCTGAGGTGGCAGCCGGAATGATGATGCAATATGGGTCACGTCAGTGCTTAGCCTTACTGTAACATCTGTAAATAGTAGAGTAGGATTTGTTTTTTATATGTTGTCAGTGGTGTTTAAACCATAGCTCCCTTTCTTTATAGTTTATAAATGCTCATTTTCTAGTAAACTTAATCTAGATTTAGTCACTCGATCTCAAAAAAATACTTATATATAAGTCATAAATAAACGATGTCAGTATGTCACATTTGCTATTATAAGAAATGCATGAGTAGATTGGGGAAAGTTCATTGTGTCGGTATCTAACTCTGGTTAAAAAAACAAACCATAGCATGTGGTTAGATATTGAATTCAGATATGAAGTGAGAGCCATTGGGCCATACCTTAACTCGTGAATCTGTTCATAAATGCAAAACAGAATGAAAGAGCGTCGGTAACACACACACATATCTTTATTTACATTTCCAACACCACTCTTTTAAGCTTTTCAGTTTTTCTCACCATGTTTCCATTTTTATTTAATTTTTTTGGTTCAATGATATTGGTTTTTGGGCATATAATGAACTAATGTGACCGATTTATACGAAAGAGAAAAGAAACTGGGACTGAAAGTATTTGGAATGAATGTGGTGGTGTTCTTGTTTTATTGTTTTTGTTTGGTATCGACGAAAGGTTACTCATGTGATATTGTTTTCTGAGTAGAAAACAAAACTTAATCATTTGAAAACATGATGATGGGACTTCTCGTAGAGTTTTGTTGTTCAATTATTTCTTACTCGAACTTCTCATTTTCCAACGAGAAACACAATCAAAATCTTGAAAGATGTTCCATTACTATGTTTTCATGTGTGGACTCTTCGTACTCACTTAAGTAATTTAATGTAAATAAAACAGAATTCGAGTTATTTAAGGTTATTCTTCTTCATCTAAGTTTATATAATCAAGGTAGACTTAATGACTTAATCCTAGACCGCAATTCTCACTTATATAAAGTTACACTTGTTGTGGTTATCTTAATTCCTTATTTACCTAACAAATTAGCAATCATAATGAACAAGTGAATAACTTTAAGATCATGGCAAATTTATTAAAGAACATAAACAAGGACAAAATGTAAAGTTATAAAACCCACAAGGGCCAAAACTATCATTTATAAATAGCTGGCACATATTACTCATAGTCACACAGCTAGCTCCTATATATAGATACACACACACACTATATACAAATCACTGACTCAGATATAGAGAGAGTCAGCCAAAAACTTGGATTCGTAAATATTATAAAAAAAACTCCAAATATGGCGGATGATTCAACAGATTGTTTCTCCATTGACATTCATACCACTTCTCCTCTTTCACCTTCAAAGGTATGTAATTATACACATGCAATTCCTATATTTGCATATATGTTGATTAGTTATCTTTCTTTACGTGTATTCAGTGGCGGAACCAGGAAGATAGGGGATGGGGGGCAAAAAAAAATATTATTTTAACAAAAGTCGTTATGAAGATAAAGATAGAAGGTTTTTACATTGTTAGGCTTTAGTACGAGGGCAATTTGATTTTGCGGTGGAGGACACTTTAATAAAAAGCTCAATAATAATAAAATTTATATACATCCGCGGTCCGCCCCTGCCGTGTATTCAGCTCCTGAAATACAGTCAGATAGTATGTACGTGCATATTATTTGAACATTACCAGTAGTGTGAAAGAATAAGAAAAGAAAAATTTTGGATCCGCAACGCGTGTAGTATTACGAAACTTTAGTAGATTGATTATTAAGGTTTTGTTTGATTTTTTTATCTAGTATATAATTGAGTGATTTTTTTATATACTAGTGCATGTGATCTTCATCGATTGATTCATCATTGGAAACCACATTTTCACTAAATCTCAAGTTCAATCCGTGTGATCTCGATAAAAATGAGCTATATATAGGATCATATTCATTGATCTATATTGCGAAATGCAAATAAGAGCATCTCCATTGTGCATATTGTCTATGAGTTTTGATAGAATCACACAAAAATTCTCACAAAAACTCTCACAAAATGACGTATCAGACAGTGAGTGGTTAAATCAGAAAGAAGAAAGAGAAACTGTAATAAAATCCACCAATCACTGTCTGACACATCATTTTGTGGATGTTTTTATGTGGTTGTATTATTCCTCATTGTCTATGAAGCATATGTGGAGTTCATGTACATAAACGTTCATTGGAGCACCAAGTTTATAAAGATAAAATTAGATAAACGTTTATTTCACATCACACTTAGCTAGTGAGACGGATTCAAGTCTTGTCAAGAACGTGTGTACGTTGGTATAATAATTACCCTTAAATATAAATAACTTGCTTATCAATTCTTATTATTGATGATTTATGATTCACATCACACTTAGCTAGTTAGACGGGTTCAAGTCTTGTAAAAAACACGTGTACGTCAGTATAATAATTACCCTTAAATAAATAACTTGCTTAGTACATTCTTATTATTCATGATTTATGATATGGGGCACATATGTTTAATACAATACTAGAAAACCAATTAAGGCTTGGTAGATGGAATTTCTTTTCTTATAACTATACAATAAGTACATAAAATAAATGCATTTAAGTTAAGTTTAATTTGTGTATTAATGTTCCCCGGTTAGTACTAACTATAAAAATTAAGAAATTGTTGTCTTTGTCTCCTTTTTTTCCCCTACTATAATGTTACAAGGATTCCATTTACTTATAGGTACATTAAATAGTAGTACTTAATAAGATAACAAGTAATTCTGATATAGTGATATCCAAGCACCCCCTATTTTTGTTAACCAAGCCCCCCCTAGTACCACTAGGTACTTTTTGTCCCCTTGTCCCCTCCCCAAAGTGGCGGTTTGTGTGTGTTTTTTTTTTTTTTTTTTTTTTTTTTTTTTTTTTTTTTTTTTTTTTTTTTTTTTTTTTTTTTTTTTTTTTTTTTTTTTTTTTTTTTTTTTTTTTTTTTTTTTTTTTTTTTTTTTGTTTTTTTTTTTGTTTTTGTATTTATTTGTTTTTGTGTGTCTAATTTAGTTCACGTAATGTATAACACATTAAACGTTACTACGTTAAACGTTACAACAACAATAGCACATTAAACGTTACCACATTATTCGACTAAAAACCACATTAAACGACTAAAACAAATGTTATCATTCTATTATTTTAAAAAAAAACATCATCTACGACATATGAAGATTATTCATATCGTTTAAAAGATCGTGTAGCCTTGCACCCGACTGACAAGCGTGATCCTCAGGATTCCTTGCCAATTCTAACTCCATCTCCAGCGTCTTTATTCTTGACTTCAACAGCTTGTTCTCATTATCTTTAGCAACGCAGTTTGAGCATTGCGCTGAAGATGAGGCTCGGCTAAAGTACCGTCTTTCAAAATCATCTTTCCACATGAAGTATTTACACCCATAGTTAGTTGTACCTGGCTGTTACATGTTAATAAAATTATAAGAAATGTATTTTTAACACACAAATTAATTACATAAAACCCCTAAGCAAACGTATAATTATTTACCACTGAACGAGGACATGCATAATACGGTCGGCCCCGACTAGCTTCTTTCGTGGATATCCGTTCTATAATAAATCCTCTATTACATCGACACCAGAAAGGATTTCCTTGGCCCACCTGACAAAAGAATTTGCATAAATCAGTAATCAATCATTTACAATGTTATTATTAATTTAAATATAAACAGTAATCAATCATTTACAACATAAATCAGTAAATCAATCACTATGTTTACAACATAAATCAGTAATCAAGTATTTACAACATGAATCATTCACTATGTTTATAATTATTTACAACATGAATCATTTACAACATTAATCATATATAGCTGTCTATAATGCTAAAATTTGTAATGTTGTAACTAACGACCAACTGTACTAAAATATTGTTGTTTGTTCTATGGTTGTCTGTGTGTCGTTAAAATCTACTGGAAAGTGTAGTCAACTTTGCAACTATAGAAGCTTTTATGTCACTTTAAACACATGTGCTTTGTTGATTAATTTATTTTGAAAAGGTTAGTAACTTTTAAGTTTCAGGTAGGTGATGTCTATTCAAGCAATAAGTTAGTATCTTATTTTATTTGTACATTTATTGGTTAGTCATTTGCTTGAATTGCCTTTCTAATAAACCAGGCTAACTTTTGAACTTGTTTAGATATTTAATTCATTTTTTCCATACACATAGTAACTCACACTAGAAAACTTTAGAAAGTGTAATAAGAGCATGCACAATGAGGCAGTGGAGGCTCGGCGTCGCAAGTGATCACCACTGCACGTTTTGGTGAAGCCGAGAGTGGTGGTGATGTTTGTTTTTTTAAGAATACGCTGCACTTATATGAGTTTCAAAAACAAACATTGGCATGTCATAAAATTACTCTATAATGGAAAATTTTCTATATCGTATATCTAACTTGTCAAATGAGTAAACTTTCTTATAGATAAGATGATGATAATCTTCATGTGAGATGTTATCTACTTATCTGTATGTCATTACTCTTAAACATCACATTGCTGCATGAGAACATTAATTGACATAGTACTGCTGGTTAGAAACTAGAAAAATAGTACCATGAGATATGGTGGCTACTTGCTATGCACCCTTTTTGACCAAGACAGTGAATAAATATACATGCTGCAATCAAATTCTGCATGTCTTTGTAAATGATAATAGCTGTATGATGTCTTTATGCAAATTAATGCCTTCAGCAATGTATTCAGGAACACCTTATCAAAACTGCCAGTGGATTTATTTCTGTTGCTATCTTTGGGGACCCCGACAAGCCGGCTTTGATTACATATCCTGATATTGCTTTAAATTGTAAGTGAATTAGTATCTCGTACAGTCGTACTACTTCAAATGCTATGAGATATGTATTTATACTATTGCTCCAAACTCAAACAATATGTGATGTCTTAATTTTACTTGCTTTTGGATCAGAAGTGTGTGAGATGCTTAGGAAAATCATGAACAAAGTCGTTTTGACGCATTTGCTTAATAATGGGTTGATTTAGGCGGCACATGTATATAACACATAGACAATAAAAGTGAAGCATTTAAACGGATCAAATGAGTTGGATTGGTAGAGCCATTTCAAAGTCATTCCAATTCTTAAATATCTTACATCAAATTCTTAAAAAATTAAAAAACTCTATTCATTTTGATAAATAATGTTTTTGTTATAATATGATCCATAGTAATACTCATGTGACCTGATACCTAATAATGTAACCTCGCATTTGTGCTTAGATCGATTCCCTAAATCACACGATCAGTTACCGGTCTTGTACATTTATATGATAAGTTTTAGGAAAACAATTTTGAGCTACTTTGCTTTGAAATTATTATTATTGAATTATCGTGTAAATTGGCTTTGTAGAGACTTTGATAATGAAAAGCTTTGCTATAACTAACGATAAAATTATGTGCCTGTTTGTACAGATATGTCATGTTTCCAAGGGCTGTTCTTCTGCCCAGAAGCATTCTCTCTACTGCTTCATAATTTCTGCATATATCATATCAATCCTCCGGGCCATGAGGTCAGTAATCAGTAACTTGACCTTTTATTTAATTAGTAAGCTACCCTACATCCGACTCATTGAACAACATGCCATTAAACTTACATTTTAATGAAGCAGCAATTAGTAATGGTGTCACTTTCATGCCACAATATCATACCATCCAAATTTGATAATATGTTAGATGTCACATATTCAGACACTTTTTATGCCATATAATTTTTTTTGCGTTTATTGCATTGCATCTTTTCTTATGTGGTACCTCCTTTAAGAGTCTTTGCAGTTTGGAGCTGCTCCATTGTCATATGATGATCCAGAGTTATCTGCTGATGACTTAGCCGATCAGGTTGCTGATGTTCTCGACTATTTTGGGTAAGTTTAACATTATAATTGCTCTATTTCTTCCGATTTCAGGCATTTCCAAAGCATTCGAGTAAAGCCTAATCTCCTCTTTGTAAACTCATTTAGCGTACCTGTGAATTGTTCTTTCAGGCTTGGTCCAGTAATGTGCTTAGGGGTAACAGCTGGTGCTTATGTACTTACCTTATTTGCTGTAAGCGGCTTCTTATGTACCTCACATAATGTTCGTTGGCATAACATTAGCTCTGGATTATGATGTTTTTATCATATCTTTTGGTGAACAGATAAAATATACACAACGAGTAATTGGTCTCATACTTGTTTCTCCACTATGCAAAACACCTTCTTGGTCAGAATGGTTGTCTAACAAAGTTAGTTTCTCAATACCCTTTTCATTTTAATACCACGAGGCCAATGAATCCGTATAGATCTTGCTAACTTGTAGCCTTTTTATTTTCAGGTAATGTCAAACGTGTTGTATTACTATGGAATGTGTGGTCTAGTAAAGGAGTTATTGTTGATACGGTATTTCAGCAAGGTGCAAATCTTCTCATTGACGGCACTGGAATTTTTTTATCGACAACTGCATGGTTGAAACTGAATTTATATGTTAAATGACAGGAAGTTCGTGGAGGTACTATAGTTCCAGACTCAGATATGGTTCAGTCATGTAGAAGAGTGAGTGCTCACTGAACTATTTTTCTACTGCAATGCAAAATCATAGAGGTGCCAAAATGGGCTGGTCTAACAGGTTGGATTAGAAGTTAAAACGACGGGTTGGGCTAGAGGTTGAAACTGGTTGGCCAGAAACACTTTCTGATAAACAAAATTATACATTTTTATATAGAAACTACTCCGTATGTTATAATTTATATTACTCGTTTGACCTGAGGTAGAAAAGTAATCAGTTTGTTAATTAGTAAAAATCCTCACTTCAGTCGGTTAGTATATACACATCCTGAACCAATTTTTCTGCAGTCACTTGATGAGATGCAGAGTCTTAATGTGCTGCGATATCTTGAAGCTGTTAATGGGTAAACATATTTTCCATATCAAAGGCATTATCTGTTTCAATACCAGGCCTGAAACAAAATTATAACACGAACTTGTGTTGTTTTGTTTAGACGGCCAGATATCACGGACGGGCTGAAAAGACTGCAGTGTCGTACACTGATCTTTGTGGGCGAGAATTCCCCCTTCCATTCCGAGTCTCTTCACATGACTTCAAAACTCGATAGAAGATTCAGTGCATTAGTAGAGGTATGCTTAAGATTATCAACACTCCGCATTTAATCTTCTAATAGGATAGTTTAAAAGGTCAAACCTTTTATGATACAAAAAGAATAGTTACAAAAGAAATATTGATAGAAACACTTGATATCTGATTTTTAATTTAGGTGAATAGAATGTAAAATGAACGGTAAGCTTAATAGTAATATACAAAGGTGTAACTATGGACGGGTCACGGGTGGGTAACGGGTCAAAATGAGTTCATGTTGAATTGGGTCATTTTATGTACGGGCCATATGTCAATAATATGATCAAGGACACAAGGACAGTAGGTTGCAACTAACAATGAAACTTGTTTATTTATATTTTGCTAAAGAGTAGTTCAGGTGTTAGCAAAGTTCAGCGATTACAATGTCACGTTTATAAGTCGATGTATCTAATTTGTATAGGTTGGAAGATGCGGGTCGATGGTAACAGAAGAGCAACCCGACGCAATGTTAATGTCATTGGAATACTTCTTGATGGGATATGGAATTTACAGACCATGCGAGTTGAATATCAGTCCTAGAAGCCCCTTGAGCCCAACTGTGATCTCACCCGAGCTTTTTAAACCTGAAAGCATGGGTTTGAAGTTAAAGCCAATAAAAACTCGAATTCATTTGTAATGAAGGAGTCAAAAAAGTAAGTACTAGAAGTTACCACTGCTAATGTTGGTGAACAAAATTAATGGAGGTATGTAGATATGCGGAAATCTGAATTCAAATTTTCGAATGCATAAGCGAGAGCGTGCCTAGTCTATTTGAAAAATTGCAAATGCCTCACCGAGTTGGTATGGCGCGCCTATTTGAGAAGTATTGTGTAGATGTTGTGTTTGAGAATAAATCATATCGAAGATGTGTGTGTTTTTAGTCTTAACAATGCATGGGAGATGGTTCATATGCTTTAAATGATTTTTTTTTGCAGTCTTTTGAATCAAGGAGGATGTATGTAAAACATAGAAAGCTTTTGATCGATAATGTTAGTAACCGGTTTTGTTTAATGAAAATAAACTTAGCAACTTACTCTCAGCGAAGCCCGTGATCAATTTCAAACTTGTTTATGAAATACCAAAACCAAGTTTGCTTATATGCTAAACATGCAGTTGTAAGAACACCAGCCTTCCAAAGAGGAAGTCAAGGGTTCGAATCTAACGGGAAATTTACGTGGCAGTAAAAAGTTTAACTGATTTGGTTAGATTGGATTCAAATCTCAGTTTATGGCTT
>LBNU01024074.1:6148-17914 GCA_014162995.1 Artemisia annua
ATCTCTTAGGAACACTTAGTAATCTTACATTGGTTGTCTTACATCAATGGACACCAACTGTAAATTATCGAGTCCTTCGCAGATCTTAGCAATCTGCCTAGAACGTTCATGAGGAATTTACTTAGGTATTTCTCAAATGATTGAACGGAAATCCTGCCAGGGTCAACATCAACCAGCCCTGACAGCAGGTCACTTCGGTAATTCCTTGTGGGTTACGCTTAGTGTTTACGATGGCATCAAACGGTCTACAGTCGTGGGGTGATCTCCAGTGACTCACCTAATCGTGGGTATACTTAGTTGTGCCCGTGTAAGCTCCTTACGGGGTATCCGATTAGGAACGGCCTTGGCGCGAATTAGAAGGAGTCCTCACAATATGCTGTTGACGAATTCTAGTTCAAACCTGTAAGTTCCGGTTGTATTATTGCTAACTATCTTATTTCAGGTACAAATGCTGTCTTGAACACCAACTTCCACGTGCTCATACATACATCAGAATGCCGATGAAAGCTCAAAGCCTTATCACATTTCAACAAGAAAGATTCTACCTCAAAATCATGAATCTTCAACACTAAAGACATAAGAGCTAAGAATGCATAACAACAACACCGTTAAAAATGTATGAGCATGTTGGAACGGAGCGAATCCCTTGGAAAGACGAAAAGTGACGAATGGCGGATTACTACTTCACCTATCGTTTTCACATCAACAAAGACAAAGATCAAAGAACGATGATATATTTCTACAACTATCATTTTGGAAGACGTCTAAAGCTATCAAAGTTAACATTCACAGTTTGAAGAACAAAAGACGTCTCAAAGCAACCTCGATGACTGTGACAAATTTCTATCCATTAACAAATCTTCATGACCGATCCTTAGGGGGAGATTGTTAGGATCATAGTTTTCAACTATTCAGTCAAGTCTCGGTCATTTCAATAAATGTAATAGGTTGCTAGTTTTATCACTTTTAGTTACGTTTTAGCTTAATACTCGTTTGGTTATAAGACGAGTCCAATAAGTGTCCAATGGGCCTTGAAAGCCCACGACATAGAAGATAGGGAAGGAAGGGAGTGTTGCCCTATCCTTCTCCTATAAATAGGACACAATGTAACTCTTTCATTTTGTTGGTTAA
The DNA here is from genome assembly GCA_014162995.1 of Artemisia annua. Taxonomy (NCBI): domain Eukaryota; kingdom Viridiplantae; phylum Streptophyta; class Magnoliopsida; order Asterales; family Asteraceae; genus Artemisia; species Artemisia annua. The sequence goes on from LBNU01024074.1 coordinate 7,280, forward strand.
TTTCATATCTTAAGCAAATTATTGTTCTCTCATCTTTCATATTGATCTTAATCAACCAAGTCTACTTCTCATCCCATTTCTTTCATTTGAATACTTGTGTTTACTAATATGGTGCCCTAACAAACTCCCCCTCCACATATGCTCATGAATGTTTTCAGAAATTTGCACATGCGGGAGGAGTTGGCACTTTTGAATTGATCCACTCTTAATAGACATATACCCAATGGACACGTTTACGTTGCTTAGTTAAAGGGATCCATTATCAGTTTTTAGGTGATAACTAGCCCTAATAACTAACTTGAAGTTGTTAACATTCCTTAATGGAAGTTAGACCCGTCAAAGTAAACGTCCAAGAAGAGCTTCTCGAAACGGTACTTTCTACTTGGATAATCCTTTCGAATACTAACATTTGTTGTTTCGTCAATTCATGGGTCAATTCTGAGTCGAGCTTGCACGAGATATAACTTAATCACCATATTTTAATCACTTTTTCATCTTCTCCCCCTCAAAAATAGCATATTAAATGTTGTTTTTGGTAAATGTTTTGATTAAAATATGTCTTTTTGAGTCTTATGGGGAGAATCCAACAAGAACTTTTTGACTCAAGAACGATGTTTTGGGTCAAGTACTCCCCCTCAACAAGTGACTGCTTATTAAGGTTAAATACTTGTCTTTTGAGTAGAATTTTTGAGAAAATTTGAAAATTTTGTTAATTCTACTCAAAAGTAAGAAGCTTTCGCTTCTTATATGAGGATTGAGGCACTGAAGCGTACCTTAGGGTCCTTTAATTACAAAGTGCGGGTTGTACACTGTTATATGTGCACAAGCCGTAGTAATCACAAATCAATCAATATAAATAAAAATATTGAAATTTTGGTAGCTGAGAAATCCAAGTTAAGTATCACCAGCAGGCATAGCATCAAAGTCTGTGAAACGAGGATCAGGTCATCTGAAGGTCAAGACCGGGAATGAAGGTCTTGCACCAATGTAGCTTTCCAATCTCCTGATCTGATCACGACGATACAACCTCTCTTCAATCGTACGAACAAAGTTTCGAACCATCCTTCTTGCATTAGTTTTCCACCTAGTATTTTCACCCTTACATAACCTCTTCTTGTCATCCTGTAACCTTTTGACTAACCCATCACGAACTCTTTTCAGCGTTTCATCACATAATTTGTGAATCTCATCGAACCTCATGTATCGAAGCTGCCTCTTTTGATTGAGATAGGTGATTCCAAATGACGGTTGTTGAATGAGCATGAACTGTGACTATTCTTCAATTCCAAGAAATGTAAGTTGTGGTTTAGTCAAATTGATCTTCTGTTGATAACTTTCAACACCCAGCTGAAGGTCTTCTACTCTTTCTTGAACGATTACCCGTCTGATGTAGAAAAGTACAGATGTGATGAAGTTATACTGCGTTTCAGTTTTGAATTGGCGCATTTTCCTTGAACCTTCTCCAAGTACATGTCTTCGATGTCATTTAGATATAAGTCAGGAAAATCTGCTTCTGAAAATTTGTATTCCAGTTCATCTTGTCTCTTGACGACAATCTCTCTCATGAAAGTGTAGTTGAACCTCTTTGACTCATGGATTTCCATAACGGCTACGATTCTGAGTTTCTGCTTCACATTTCAAATGACTTCTGTTCCAATCTGTGAGTGTACCCGAGTCGACGACGTTCACGCCAATGCTGAATTCCTAGTAAAGCTTCTCTGTTGTAAGGTACAATAGAGTCGCTAAAGATAGGTGTCGACTCTTCAATTGCTGGTATTTCATACCTAGCAGCAGGGATTGAAATTGTCAAGGAAGAAGCATATCTTTCTTTTGAAGTCTCGTGAGCCTGTTGAAGATATTGAAGATCTTTGTTGTAGAAGAATCTGTAGGGTAGCCTTGGTTTATCAGCAAATCCTTGCAGTGGTAGCAGTTTCGTCCAATCGGTGAAGTATGGCTTGTCGGGTTTTCCAGAATAGATGTCGAAGTTAAACTCCGGATTGAGCCAATCGAACTTGCCAGACATTGCACTCACAATGTTTTCCATGTGATACTCGAGTTCAACTTTGTTTCTAGATCTAGACTTGAGGAAGTCAAAAGCTTCACGGTTGACCCTCCTTAATTCTACCTTCATCAACTTCTCAACCCGAAGACCAGCCATTATACTTTGTGTGTACTGCAGGGTGTTGCCTGGAAGCGGTTCGTCTTCAAGAGGAGGTTGTGCCTTGATCATGTCTGTCAACCAAGTGATCAAGGGCCGGAGAAAAATAAAGCCTTGGTGGATAACAAAACAAGGTGTTATATTTAGTTGGTCTTTCAATTTGAGACCTGTGCATGCAAAGTTATGACTCCAAGAGTTACTAGATTGCTTCAAATTATGACAACACAAACCACATTGTGTATCATACCATGGTGGTTTCGCTTTTTTTTTGAGTGGAGGAGGGTTGAGTGGGTTTAGTGATTATTGTATTAGATAGTTTGTGTAGGTTATTTTGTTCCCGGTAATTAAAACGTTAGAAGTTTTAAAACGCGTAACGTTATACCGGACGGGTATAGTGTTAAAATTATAAAATTTAAAATCTCATAAAGTTTTCAAAAAGAATATTGTTGTTTTAAGCTATATTAATATACGGATGTTTAAATGTCGTAAGACGAAACGCGGGAGTTGATGAAAAACCGTTGGTGACACTGGTTGTTGTAATAAAGTCGTAACTTTAAAAATGGACATGACAATGTATCAAATCACTCTGTAAACATGAAAGTAGGTTGAATAATGATAAAATATGTAAAAATTATCATAGACGTAATGGTGCAAGGTTTACGGTAAAATTGGAGAGAAGTTAATTATGAACTTTTAAAATACGATTGTAAGGACCAAAAATGCATAAAAGTGTAGAGTGGGCCATCAGTATTGTGTGGCGGTGCATGAATTGACATGTTATGCGTACCGGAATACTTCTGACGAAGTTTAATATAGTTAAATAATAAAATATTAAAATTTAATGACATGAAATTTTTGAAATGTCACATCAAATGTCAAAGAAAGCTCGATGCAACATCACAGTCTAAAGAAAATATTCTACGACAACAATCATGAATCTTCAACAACAACGACAAAGAGCTACGAATGCATAACTACAACACAGTCAAAGATGTATGAGCATGTCGGAACGGAGCGAATTCATTGGAGATACTGAAAGTGAAGTGCGGCGGATTACAACATCATCTATCATTTTCACATCAACAAAGAAAAAGAACAAAGAACGATGAATCACTTCTACTACAATCATTTTGAAGATGTCTAAAGCTACAAATGTCAACAGTTAAAGTTCAAAGACAAAGAGGTCAAGCAACCTCGATGACCGTGATGAACTTCTATCCTTCAACAATCCTTCATGACCGATCCTTAGGGGGAGATTGTTAGGATTATAGTTTTCAACTATTCAGTCAAGTCTCGGTCATTTCAGTCAATGTAATAGGTTGCTAGTATTATCTTATTTAGCTACGTTATTTAGTTAATCGTATGGTTATAAGTTAAGTCCAACAAGATGTCCAATGGGCCTAAAAGCCCACACATTTAGAAGATAGGGAAGGAAGGGATGTCGCCCTACCTTTCACCTATATATAGGACATCATATCTCTTGTATCAAATGTTGGTTAATTTCATATCTAAAGGAAACTCTTGTTCTTTCATCTTTCATATTGATCTTAATCAACCAAGTCTAATTCTCATCTCATTTCTCTCATTTGAATACTTGTGTTTACTAATATGGTGACCTAACAACTTCTTTACCTCTAGTGGTTTTGCGCCTTTCCAGCATGCTCATACATCTTTGACGTTGTGTTTTCATACTTTTGTAGCTCTCATTTCATCGTTGTAGATTCTTTGTGTTAACGTAGAATCTTTCTTTGAACATTGTGTTGCTTTAGAACTTTGTCTTTCAACTTTGTAGATTCTTTCTTTTGACGTAGAATCTTTCTTTGACTTTTTCATTGCATTGTTCTTTGGTGAGAGCTTTCTTAGACTTTGAGATGTAAGTATGAGCATGTGGAGATTGGTGTCATGACAGTGGTTGTACCTGCATTAAAACAGTTAGCAATAATATGACCGGTACTTACAGGTTCGGAATTAGAGATTGTCAACAGCATAGTGTGAAGACTCCTTCTAACCCTTACCAAGGTCGTTCCTAATCGGATGCCCCCTAGAGGGCTTACACAGACATACAAGAGTACACCCACGATTAGGTGAGTCGCTGGAGATCACCCCAAGACTATAGACCTTTGGAACCACCGCAAACACTAAGCGTAATCCACAAGGAATTACCGAAGTGACCTGCTGTCAGGGCTGTTTGATGTAGACCCTGGCAGGATTTCCGTTCAATCATTTGAGAAATACATAAGTGATTTCCCTCATAAACGTTCTAGGCATATTGCTATGATCTGCGTAGGACTCAAAAATTTACACATAGTATTCATTGATGCAGAAACACTAGTGTAGAAGTATTTAATGTTCCTAAGAGATCTTTGATGTATCTCGTAGCTCTAGACTCAATAAGTGCACATATTAGTCGTCGGAGGTGTGGAGCAGAGTACCTCCTTTTCAATATCAACATGCTCGTAATGAGTGGTCAATAGATTATGCAGGGTTCTCCGTGAGAATGAAACAAGCATCTTTTAAGAGATACTTGAGTGGCTAAGAAGGTTTGGTGCATTGCATCACTGGGTCCATGACGTCTTTATCTTCAATACCGGTGTCGCCTTAGCAACGACCAGTAGCATATGAATTGTACCCGGTGTCAGACCTAAGTTTGAATAAATGGAGGGCTATTTCTTTTCACCCTTTTCTTTACATTTCTTTTTAATTCTTCAACCCCTTCTTTCTTCTTTCATTCTTTTCTCCTTTTTCATATCATACCTAAGGACTTCTAGTTTCTAACTATTGGTGTTATCCTTGCGTAGATCCCTCCGGTTCTGGCGGATCATAGGATGGTTATTCCTAACCTTAGTCACCTTATAACTCCATGACTATCCTATTGTTGCAATTCAACCAAACATTTGAAAAACATCTCAAAGTGTTTATGAATATGAAACATTTTGTTAACACTTTGAGGGTTTTGATTTCTTATGAAAGACTCCCCCTCTACATATGCTCATGAATGTTTTCAGAAATTTGCACATGCGGGAGGAGTTGGCACTTTTGAATTGATCCACTCTTAATAGACATATACCCGATGGACACATTTACATTGCTTAGTTAAAGGGATCCATTATCAGTTTTTAGGTGATAACTAGCCCTAATAACTAACTTGAAGTTGTTAACATTCCTTAATGGAAGTTAGACCCGTCAAAGTAAACGTCCAAGAAGAGCTTCTCGAAATGGTACTTTCTACTTGGATAAATCCTTTTAAATATTAACATTTGTTGTTTCGTCAATTCATGGGTCAATTCTGAGTCGAGCTTGCACGAGATATAACTTAATCACCATATTTTAATCACTTTTTCATCTTCTCCCCCTCAAAAATAGCATATTAAATGTTGTTTTTGGTAAATGTTTTGATTAAAATATGTCTTTTTGAGTCTTATGGGGAGAATCCAACAAGAACTTTTTGACTCAAGAACGATGTTTTGGGTCAAGTACTCCCCCTCAACAAGTGACTGCTTATTGAGGTTAAATACTTGTCTTTTGAGTAGAATTTTTGAGAAAATTTGAAAATTTTGTTAATTCTACTCAAAAGTAAGAAGCTTTTGCTTCTTATATGAGGATTGAGGCACTGAAGCGTACCTTAGGGTCCTTTAATTACAAAGTGCGGGTTGTACACTGTTATATGTGCACAAGCCGTAGTAATCACAAATCAATCAATATAAATAAAAATATTGAAATTTTGGTAGCTGAGAAATCCAAGTTAAGTATCACCAGCAGGCATAGCATCAAAGTCTGTGAAACGAGGATCAAGTCATCTGAAGGTCAAGACCGGGAATGAAGGTCTTGCACCAATGTAGCTTTCCAATCTCCTGATCTGATCACGACGATACAACCTCTCTTCAATCGTACGAACAAAGTTTCGAACCATCCTTCTTGCATTAGTTTTCCACCTAGTATTTTCACCCTTACATAACCTCTTCTTGTCATCCTGTAACCTTTCGACTAACCCATCACGAACTCTTTTCAGCGTTTCATCACATAATTTGTGAATCTCATCGAACCTCATGTATCGAAGCTGCCTCTTTTGATTGAGATAGGTGATTCCAAATGACGGTTGTTGAATGAGCATGAACTGTGACTATTATTCAATTCCAAGAAATGTAAGTTGTGGTTTAGTCAAATTGATCTTCTGTTGATAACTTTCAACACCCAGCTGAAGGTCTTCTACTCTTTCTTGAACGATTACCCGTCTGATGTAGAGAAGTACAGATGTGATGAAGTTATACNCGAAGCTGCCTCTTTTGATTGAGATAGGTGATTCCAAATGACGGTTGTTGAATGAGCATGAACTGTGACTATTATTCAATTCCAAGAAATGTAAGTTGTGGTTTAGTCAAATTGATCTTCTGTTGATAACTTTCAACACCCAGCTGAAGGTCTTCTACTCTTTCTTGAACGATTACCCGTCTGATGTAGAGAAGTACAGATGTGATGAAGTTATACTGCGTTTCAGTTTTGAATTGGCGCATTTTTCCTTGAACCTTCTCCAAATACATGTCTTCGATGTCATTTAGATATAAGTCAGGAAAATCTGCTTCTGAAAATTTGTATTCCAGTTCATCTTGTCTCTTGACGACAATCTCTCTCATGAAAGTGTAGTTGAACCTCTTTGACTCATGGATTTCCATAACGGCTACGATTCTGAGTTTCTGCTTCACATTTCCAATGACTTCTGTTCCAATCTGTGAGTGTACCCGAGTCGACGACGTTCACGCCAATGCTGAATTCCTAGTAAAGCTTCTCTGTTGTAAGGTACAATAGAGTCGCTAAAGATAGGTGTCGACTCTTCAATTGCTGGTATTTCATACCTAGCAGCAGGGATTGAAATTGTCAAGGAAGAAGCATATCTTTCTTTTGAAGTCTCGTGAGCCCGTTGAAGATATTGAAGATCTTTGTTGTAGAAGAATCTGTAGGGTAGCCTTGGTTTATCAGCAAATCCTTGCAGTGGTAGCGGTTTCGTCCAATCGGTGAAGTATGGCTTGTCGGGTTTTCCAAAATAGATGTCGAAGTTAAACTCCGGATTGAGCCAATCGAACTTGCCAGACATTGCACTCACAATGTTTTCCATGTGATACTCGAGTTCAACTTTGTTTCCAGATCTAGACTTGAGGAAGTCAAAAGCTTCACGGTTGACCCTCCTTAATTCTACCTTCATCAACTTCTCAACCCAAAGACCAGCCATTATACTTTGTGTGTACTGCAGGGTGTTGCCAGGAAGCGGTTCGTCTTCAAGAGGAGGTTGTGCCTTGATCATGTCTGTCAACCAATCACCCTCTGGCATGTCATCGATGTCAATCCAGGAGACGTACTTCTTCTTTTGTGACTTCTTTGACTTTGTACACTTGCCCTTGTGTTGAGTTTTTGACGATTCAGGTCTTGATTCAGGGATTCATGTAGCTGTAGGTTCCTGATAATCATCTGTATGGTGCATAAAGGGTTCTTCCTCATTTGTAGGACCAGATCCAGAAGCCGGTGTGTGCTGATGTGAGATAGGTGCTGTAGAAGTCTTCGCTGGTGGTTGTTGTGAAGATGTCGGACCCGTTGTTGACCTTGGTTTCTTGCTTTTTGAGTTTGGATCAGGTTCATCATCTTTTCTAGGCCTTTTTAGGGATCCAGCTGCTTCTTTGCACGACTCTTTTGACATGTTAGTTGTTAAGGCTTCCATTAGAGGTATTTCTTCAGGAGTTTGAAGTGTCTTGTATGCTACTTTGTCAAAGAGTTGGGTTTGAAGTTCGTCAAGAGAAAGTTCTGGTACAGTTGGAGTAGTCTTTGGTTCTTTAGCTTGATAAAGCATGAATGGCGTTGACGAGAGCATTTTTCATACAACACTTCTGATTCGGTGTTCTAAGTTGTCTTTCAGTGGTTTAATGAGCCTTTCCACTACGGGGGTGGTAATTGCAGCTAGATTGTTGGTGAGGTAATCATTGGTACATTCTTTAATCATCTCTTCCGAATCCGCTGTCATGAACTCATCGACCCGGTTCTTAGTTTCCTGAAAGTCTTAAACTTGTTTAGCTAACTTCGTGAACATGGTAGTTAACGTATTCACTTGGTCTTGAAGATCTCTAATATTTGACTTTTTGCCTTTCTTCTTGCGAGCTTCAGCCACGGCTTTCTTGATCAGCTTAGATGCCTTTGTTGGTGGTGGAATAATGGATTTCTTGATTGATTTTTGTTTTGATGTTGTCTTTGATGGTGGTGGAGATGAGTGGTGAGATGATGATTCAGATGATGATTCCTTGTCAGACTTAGATGGAGAAGATGGAGGAGTAGGATCCTTTGGAGGAGTGCCTTCAGGAACTAGAGAATCCTTTGAAGATGTTTCCTTTGAAGGTGAGTTAAGATACATGTCAGTGTCGAAGAATTGCTCTTGTTGTTGTTCATTTGGATTAGGCTCTTCAGTCTGAGCTTCTAGGAGCAATCTTTCCGTCTCTTCACTTGCCTTCATTTTAAGTTTCTCTTCTCGTGCCACCTGAGCAATGAACTCAGGAGTAATGAACTCAGAAGTCTCATTCTTCTTTTGTAACTCAGCAACATTTTCCTCAGTAGCTTCCTTCATGATGATGTTTCCATCTTCATCTCTTTCTTCTTCTTCGTTGGTTGGTGTAATAACCGGATCCAAAGTTGAAGTCACAGTGGAAGGTGCAATCGTAGTGCTACTAGAACCACCCTCATGTTCTGGTTGATTAAGCGGTTGTGGATGAGGTTGGGGATGGAGGAGGTTTAGAAGTGATGCTTCTTTCAGTTCTTTACGGTGTTGCTTCTCTTCAGCTCTTGTGTCGACAATGATGCTTTTGAGTTTACGCTTATCGACCAAGGGTTCAGCAGCAGGTTCATCTTCTTCTTCATCATTTACACCGCTACTTGGTTCATAGATGGTTATCCCTTTACTTTTCCTTTCACCCTGATGAAGAGTACCCATACTTATTTTCTTTGCCAGTTCAAGTTCAGGGAAATCTTCCTCATCAATTCTCTGACTTCTTTCAAAATCTTCTTCATCAGATTCAGTTTCAAAGACAGACCCACTTTCAGAAGGTGATGGTGTAGGTTCATCTCAGATGGTGAACTTAGGAGTGATCTTCCTTTTCGGTTTTGGTGCATGCTTAGATGAAGACTTAGTTTGTTGTGAGGTTGTGGTACTGCTAGTGCTTCTAGTATTTCCACCTCTTCTTCTACGAGTCTCCATCTTTACCACTGGTTCGTCATTATCTTCTGTGAATCCCACTTTCCCTGCTTGATAAGCTTTGTCATAAAGTTCATAATTCTTTGTCTTTCTGATCTTATCATCTAGGAAGTAGTCTGGAATCCTCATTCCTTGTTGCTTTGTAGTGAACTTGGTTGTTTTGACGAAAGCAATCCTAAAGTCTTTGTTGTATGTGTCTTTTGGTTCATTCCGATCATGCATTCTCTTCTTGTAATCTAGTTGGTCATTGCAGAAGTGCTCAATGAGCATCTTTGTGAATCTAACAAACGGAATCACCGTCCTTTCACGATCTGTTTGGATGTGATGGATTATGTCGTTCATTATTGATCTGGCAAAGTCGATCAGAAGCATGCTCGTCATTCCCCAAAATACTTGTAGATGCTCTAGTCTTGGATGTTCATGACCACTCTTTCTTCCAGAAATTGAACGTACTATCAGCATGTAGAAGGTTCTCCAAGGTTGAGGCAAGTATTTCACATTGAAGCTTGAAGGCTTTGTCAGTGGTAAGTCATCTTGAACATCGTATCCTAGATCAATTAGGTAATCCAGGATTTCCAGTTCAGACAACATAGGAATGAATTCAGTCTTTGGTTTGGGAAGCATAAGAACTGTACGAAGGACATCCAGATCCACAGTATAGACTTGACGATCCAAAGTGACTGTGAATGATTCATCATCCAAGTTGACTTTTGCTGTATGCCAGAACTGATGAAGGTAGAAGGTTGGAACTGATGTGGATTTTGTGAGCATAGATTTGCAAGGATGAGCCAGAAGAATGTCTTTAACAATTTTACACAAATCTTCAGGAATTCGAAGTTTGTTGAAGTCAATTCCAGGATTTTTGTTGCCAATTGTGATGCTGTAATCAGCCGGGACAATGTCATTGAGTGTGAGCAATGGTAGATTTTGTTCGGGAACATTCACATTGTGTTCAGCCATTGTTATCTGTAAAGGTATTGTCATGAAACCAAACATCTAGAATTGTTAAGCGTTTGCACATTATTCAAGTTTGATTAAACATGTTGGATCGATATACTCTGACAAAACTATTATATAGCTTGTTAAGGATTTAGTAGCCTTGGATAAATCCTAATCTACTAAAAATGAAACACTGAATTACTCTATTAAGTATGCGGAATTACTTAACAAAGCTAAGAAGAATTAAAACAACTTCAAACTTTATATTAACCTTTGAACCTGTTAACTTATACAGATTCACAACACAAACAAC
>LBNU01024075.1:8819-50188 GCA_014162995.1 Artemisia annua
TATCGTGTACCAAAAATGGATACAACGCAAAGGGTGTGGGAGAATTACTTGACCAATGAAGTCAATGTAATTATAACAAAAATATACGGGTGTAAAACAATGGGTTAATCCTAATGCCTCTTATCATGTAGTTAGATCTACTACATGATAAGAGGCATTAGGATTAACCCTTTGTTTTTACACCCGTGTTTTTTTGTTTTAATTACTTTGGCTACATTGGTCAAGTAATTCTCCCACACCCTTTGCGTTGTACCCATTTTTGGTACACGATACCCCTAGTACACCCCTCCGAGCCTATCTTTTCGTTTCGACCTTTGAGCATCTTACTCAAAGTGAGAATTTGTTACACCCCACTTAAATGTACACCCAAATCGCCTTAGCCTACCTTGTATGCACTCACCTTTAGTGCATTATTGTGACAACATTTGTTAAACCCTTTGTTAATTATCTAATCAATTACATGGTTGCTAAGTTGAGTCATATCCTTGTACATATTGTTTTGGAACGATTGGGACTCATGGGTAAAGTACTAGTGTAATGGAGTAATGTGAAAGAACAACATTATTACCCCCATATGTGCTAAATATTTTAAAAGTACTCCAAGTTTTTCAATTATCTTAATTCGAGTCGTTAGAATAGTAATTGTAAAGTTATGTAAAAGTTCAAGTGTAAGGGGAGAACCGAGGCCCCTATGATGTATTATTTTGGATGGTAGGGTAAGAATGTATGCANAAAAATACAAAAAAAATTAGAAAAAGAAAAGTAGAAAAAACATACGGACTACCATCCCGTTTCTTTTATGTTTGTTTATGTTTTTGTTATTTTATTTCTAGCTTAAGCTGAGTCGAGTCTTGGCTTAGCAACATTGTATAGTGCATGTATTTGATCATGATAATTAACTCGCCACCATTTAAATACCCTTTATTCCAACCAAACCGTGTTTATCATATCCCTACACCTTACATTATAACCCTTTTGGAAGCCCTCTTTGATAGTTTATCTTAGGTGCTTGCGCCTAGTGGAAGAGTAATTGATCCTCTCCCAAGCCTATGGTAATCTATTTGTTATGACAGGTAGTGAGAGATATTTTCCGTTTTCATTTATGAGATATAATTCTATGACACTTGAGAGATGAGAGTATCCAAACACTATTTGTGAGGTGCTAGTGTATGATTTTCGTGCTTATTATGATTAGGGTCGAATAATTATTTGTTGTAATTACTTTTATATTTGTGTTAAATGACCCCTAACTCATATTTTGATTGGAATAAAAGCTTATTTTCTTAAGGACAAGCAAATCCCAAGTGTAAGGGTATTTGATGAGACGAAAAGTGTACCCGTTTTAAGGGGTCATTTAAGCCCTAATTCGAGTAAATATGATCAAATATTGCCCTAAATCGTTCCTTTTGTCATTTTAGGTACTTTTGAGAAGAATTCTGGAAAACATGCATATTTGGACGTTTTTGGAGAATAAAAGTGAAGAAAACGACAAAGTCTCAAAAGAAGCTGGAAATCCTACCTGACGGCGTCAGAGTCACAAGGTGACGCCGTCAGCCAACGTTGACAAAGGAGTGAAATCAGACTACACTAGACGCCCTATGAAGAAAACGAGATGTTTACACCTGCCAGCGTCAGGTGTTAGAAAGAGTAGGCCGTCAAGTGTTAACTTAAAGAGTGACGGCCCAGAGTAAATTAAAGGGTGACGACGTCAGAAGTAAATCTAGGCCATCCGAGAACCCTAATGGCGGCGAGCTGACGGCATCAGAACCCATAACCTGACGCCGTCAGAATGTAAAATCTATATATATTTTCCTATTTTTCATTCATTAGTGTGAAACTTTTGGTACAAGTTTGGGAAAACCCCTAAAGACGATTTTAGCTGTAATTTCAAGGGTTTCTCACCCTTGAAACCTTCATGTTCAATTAAAGATAAGTCCTCACTTAAATTAATCAATATGTCTATGTGTTGGTTAATTATATCTTATGCTTGTCTTTCAATTAACATGCTAGGCTAGATTTTTCTTGTGTTTGCTTAGATCTAATGAAACCTAACTATTAATTATTGGTTGATTGGTGTGTTATTACTTTGTTGGGATGAATGTTTCATCAATGTTAGGCTTAAGAAAACTGGCAATACTCCTATATGGTAACATGCTTGAACGTCTTAAGAAACATGTAACTAAGGCATACTAGGTTATTAAGGTAGTATTTAACGCATGAGCCACTGTTTACAATCCCTATGATTATGTGTACGCATAGTTGTAGGAGGAGATAAGAGCTCATAGAATTGGGGAGATATGTATGCCACCCCATGAATTGTTAAGGAATACACCCGTCATCTACACAAGTAATACATACACCAATTAACCGGTAAAAGATAGTTAGGGAGTAAGGAAGTCTAAGTAAACACATTTGTCTCCATATAAGTTTTCACAACCACAATAGTTTAGTTATTTTATTTTTATTGCAATTGTAGTTTTTGGGTTAGTTGACTAGCAACTAATTCCGCCCACTCCTCCAAAACCCGAGATTTTACTTGCTTTCCATAAAATACAAAAATAATCTTCCTTCACCTTTAGACCTTTTAAAGTAGTTTTTCTATTCTAACGAACACTATTCCCTGTGAGAGAACGATCAATCCCCCGTATTTACCACTACACTATACTACACCGACCAGGTACACTGCCTGGTGGGATTGCAAGCTTCTCAAGATCCCTTGAGAGGTAAAACCTGTTGCGTGGTCGCAATCCCACGCACATAACTTATCAAGGATACAAACATAGCTAACCAAAACTATTCGGCTAAACTATCAAAATACATCTCAAACAACATTGTGGACCTATATCTGACAGCACTAAACATATATCTCAGACATTGCTCTGTTTTCAGCATAACAGAGACACCTTGCATTCCTTCTATGTCACAGCAGACATTTCATCAAAATTCACCTTAATATGCACCTTTTACCATCTAGCTACATTTCCATCTTACCCTTCTCCTATGCCCACTCAAACAGCTCCTACAATAAACATAAGAGAAAGGGTTAATGGCTTCACTAGGCACCCATAACCTCTCCACTGTAGGGGCTATACCAATTGTGCTACATTTCCATTTACTACAATGGCTTCACACAATTGGTACCACACACCCTACAGTGAGTACCAACCATTCCTCCTTGGCAGTGTATGGATATGACCAAGTAGGTTCATCTTTCATTCCTCACTATTCCTACCTTCATACACTGCCCACCATACTCACATACCCTACTCAACTGGAAACCTACTTTATGGACATTTTAGGATTATACTTGAAAAAAAACAGCCCAAAAACCATTTCTAAGTGTCTAACAAAGACCAACTCAGAAGAAAGATTTTAGGCAGTCTTGATAAGTAACTCCAAATATCCAAGATACAAGGCCATCAGTTGAAGTGAGTATAATAAATTCTCACTATTCAAGATGAAAATGAGAATTTCCTGGTTAACACCATGATTTAAGTAGCAGGTTCCAAGAAATCACCACCTGCATTAGACTATTTTGAGATTTTCAGAAGATATATCTTGTGCCAAACACCCTTTAAGGTTTTGACAACTTCTAGTAATACATTCTAGCAGGAAACTTCTTTATGTGAATTACCCACTGATTCACCTGGTATCTCTATCACTGATTGCAGCCCATCCTCACAATACAATGGCAGAGAACCCAATTAAACCAGTTATCATCTACAAGATATAAGCCATCTGCTATTCATCCATTCTTTCAATCAACCAACCATTTTTTTGTTGCAGTTAATAGACCACATTCATTCCACTTCTCTTGACTGTTTTTACTTTTTACTATCTTTGACTTCTCACTTATCTGATTTAACAATGCTCATTTCTACTCCCCATTTCTGTCCAACTTTTTGCACTTGAGTAGAGTTCTTAACTTTTAAACTGACAAGTTGCAATTTTATACTTTCAATGATGATACTCAACAAAGTCTTCCAATCAACCAATTCACCTCTGAATAGTCTTGAATTTCTTTCACTCCATATATGATATACCACAGTAGCAAGTGCAATTCTTCTTAATACATTATCAATAGAATTATTACTTGGCTTCTTCTCAAATTGCTCAATCACACATACCCATCTATTACTGAAACCTTGCAGACCCAACTTATCTTTAATTCTTACCCATATTTCATGAGAATAGCTACATTCAAAGAACAAGTGGCCATGAGAGTCATTGATAATGTTGCATAATGGGCATTTCATATCAGGATTATTATTCCATCTCATAATTCTATCCTGAGTTTGTAATCTACCTCTTATAGCCATCCAGAGAATGAATGCAAACCTTGGGTTGCATTGTGAAAACCATACCACTTTGAACCACCTTACTTCAGGAAATTGATGTATCAACTGCTCCCAAACTTCACTTGTAGAGAACTCCATCATAGTACCATCATTATTCCTCCATATTGTAATATCTTTTTTGTGTGCAGCCAAACTTGGAACTTTTATTGTATTCAAAATAGGAAACTGACTGTTCCATTCCTCAGGCCATACCCTTTTTTCATTAGCCACAATTTCATTAACTGTCATGTCTTCATCAAGCCTAGCTTCATACCTGCATCTTTTGGCCACAATATCACTGAGTCTTCCAACATTACTCCAAAGATCATGCCAGGCATTTGTTGATTCATCATTTCCAAGACTTACACAAATGTTACTTTTGACTTTATCTCTCAAATCCAGTAAATTCTTCCACATCCAACTGTCACATTGTCCTTTCTGAATATCCCAAATACTCCCTCCTTTTAACTTCACAACATTCACTCATTTTACCCATAATGAATTCTTATTAGCTGCTATATTCCATAGATTCTTAATCAGTAGAGCTTCATTCCAAGTATCCAACATTCTCAAGCCCAACCCACCTTGCTTTTTTGGACTGCAAACCACTTTCCATGCCACTTTAACCTTTCCTCTACTTATTTCACCCTTATATCATAAGAACCCTTTACAACTTTGTCAAGATCATGAATCACAGATTTTGGAATTAAGAACACTGTAGCCCAGTAGACATTGAGAGAAGAGAGAACATATGCAATTAGTTGGAGCCTTCCAGCATATGATAAGTATTTATTCTTCCAATCATCAACTTTATTCTTCACCTTTTCAATTAACTTGCAACATTCACTATTGCCAAACCTTTTAGAAATAAGAAGAACCCCTAAGTACTTGACTGGTAATTTTCCAATTCTGAAAGGTAGAACTACAAGAATTTTGCTTCTAACATCTTCCTTGACATTACCAAAAAACATTGTGCTTTTACTCATGTTTGGTAGAAGGCCAGAGATACTACTAAATTCAAGGAGAGTATTCTTGAGAACTTTAACTGATTCCACATCACCTTTACATAAAACAAGCAAATCATCTGCAAAACATAAGTGTGTCAGCTTAAGATCTTTACATCCCATATGGTATTGAAATACACCACTGTTTTGAAAATTTTTGGCCATTAAAAGTGTAAATACTTCCATAACAAGAGCGAAGAGATATGGTGAGATTGGATCTCCTTGTCTCAATCCTCTTCCATTTTTAAAATACCCTTTCCTTTCTCCATTGATGCATATAGTGAACTTAGCTGTAGTGACACAAGTCATAATCCAGTCCGCCATTTTCCTAGAATAGCCAAATTGCAACAGAATGATTTCAATAAAGCCCCAATCAACTGTGTCATATGCTTTAGCAATATCAATTTTCAAACAGCAACTCTTAGGAACACTTGATCTGTCATACCCTTTTTGGAGCTCTTGAGTTATTAAAATGTTGTCCTGAATCACCCTTCCTTGTATAAAAGCACTTTGGTTAAGATTGACTAGATTTTTCAGGCTAGCTTTGATCCTATCAGTTAAAATCTTGCATATACATTTATAGAGCACATTGCAGCATGCAATGGGCCTATAATCTACAACTTTGTTAGGATTAGTCACCTTTGGAATCAAAGCAATCAGTGTAGCATTAACCTCTCCTAACAATTTACCAGTATTGAAGAACTCGTTAATTGCCAAACATACCTCTTCTCCAATGATTGGCCATGATTTTTTGAAGAAAGCTAAAGTATAACCATCTGGTCTAGGTGCTTTGTTTTCCCCAATGCCAAACATAGCTTGCTTGATTTCATCATTTGTGACTGCTCTTATCATATCATTAGCTTCAGCTTCATTTACTCTTGCCCCAAACACTCCAGTTGTATCCCATTGCTTATCAATATCATTACTAGCCCCAAGAAATTTCTGAAAATGATTGACACACTGATTCTCCATTAATTCTCCTTCAACTTTTGTTCCTTGATCATCACAAACACTCACAATTTTACTGGAATGCTTCCTACTTTTCAATAGCTTATTAAAGTATTTGTTGTTTCTATCTCCTTTACTTATCCATTCCACTTTTGCTTGTTGAAAAAGAAAATTCCACTTTTGCTATTATGGTTGTTTGCAGCGTTAAATCAAGTACTACAATGGTTGAAAAAATAAAGTCAATAAAGATCGGGGCATATAATTTAATAATGCGGGACTAATAATGTGCGGTGGTGGAGGGTGGTGGGGTAGAGGGTGGTGATATTTTTGATAATTGTTTAAAAAAGTATAAATTCAATTCTCCCTCCGTTCCAAAATAAATGTCCAGTTTGACTTTTCAGAGTCAAATTGGGTCAACTTTGACCGTAAATTTTTTTGTGTGTGTTATGTAACACTTAATGAAAATTATACCATTGAAAAATACCTTAAAACACAATCCATTCATATATTTTGCAACAGAAATTATATAATACCCACAAAATTAGTTAAGATCAAAGTTGAACCAGTTTGACTCTGAAAAGTCAAACTGGACATTTTTTTTTGGGACAGAGGGAGTAGAAAATTCAATGGGGGAAGATGATGAATAGTGTTTAGGAAGTTAAGTTTTCATTTGCAAATTTAGCCATTGAAATAAAGTCGTGTATTGAAACAGTGAAATAACAATAATACCCTAAGTGACGTGGCACTTAATGAGGAAAATAACGATAGTTAGCTCTCGGTGGCCGTTTTGCAAAAAAAAAAGAATGTTAATGGCGTTTTTGCATGCCTTTTTCTCTCGGGGTCTTTTTTGCGTTTTTGGACAACGTTAGTGACTAAATTTGCAATTACCCTATATAATAATAAAAAAAAACTTGCAAGCAGCTAAACGTTACAAACACCAAACCACAAAGAAACACTTCTAGATAACCACTAAAACGAATCGACACAATCACATCAAACGACCAGGAAAAATACCTAAAACACCCTATACGTAACAACCCTCGATAAACCAAAGATCACCTAAAACAAACACCATCAAACCACGTCTTTGGAACAAAACAAACTACACTGCCAAACCCCGTAGCAATTCGAGCGTTTTTAATGACCTTAATCTCTAGAGAAGTTTTTTTATTTCCTTAATCGATTGTTCACCTTTTTTTATCTGAACAAGCTTGAAATTATTCAGTAGTAGTTTTCATCTTTTTTTTATTCACTTTAGCCTTAGCATACACATGCTTTTTTAGTTGAGAATATGTGTCAGTTTCTTTTATTTAAGATGGAAGTGAATGATATTTAGGGTCCGTTTGGTTTGTCAAAGATTTGGATTTGAATTTGAATTTGGATATGATGTAAGGTTGGTTTTTTGTTTTTTGTTTTTTTTTTTTTGTTTTTTTTTTTTTTTTATTTTTTTTTTTTTTTTTTTTTTTTTTTTATTTTTTTTTTTTTTTTTTTTTTTTTTTTTTTTTTTTTTTTTTTTTTTTTTTTTTTTTTTTTTTTTTTTTTTTTTTTTTTTTTTTTTTTTTTAATTTTTTTTAGGAGAGATACAATATATAAATAATATAATATTATTATTTTAAACATATATAAAAAATAAATAACTAAATTTATTGTTATAAAATGACTTGCTAATAAAAATGAGAGTTGGTGTTNNNNTTTTTTTTTTTTTTTTTTTTTTTTTTTTTTTTTTTTTTTTTTTTTTTTTTTTTTTTTTTTTTTTTTTTTTTTTTTTTTTTAATTTTTTTTAGGAGAGATACAATATATAAATAATATAATATTATTATTTTAAACATATATAAAAAATAAATAACTAAATTTATTGTTATAAAATGACTTGCTAATAAAAATGAGAGATGGAGTACAAATGAGGCCCTACTTTTTATAAAAAGACAAAATGTGGCAGTAAAGAATTTGTAAACCTCACAATTTACCCTCGATACATGCATGGATGATTTTTAGCACCTAACCCAAACCCTCGGGCCCACTTTTATGTTTCAAACATATGTTTTGAACACAAACTCCAATCATAGCAGCCAAACCCCGATACCAAACGGTAGGGGTGAGCATGGTGCGGGTTGGTGCGGGTTTTGGTAAAAACCGAACCGCATCCGCATCTGAGGTTTTTAGAAAGTGAGAATCAGCAACCGCGCGATTTTGCGGTTTTGCGGGTTCGCGTTTTTTGCGGTTTTTGCGGTTTTTAAAGTTTTTTTTTTCTCAAATTATTTTTTCATATATATTTATTATACAATAAATATATCATAAGGTTACATGATGGGTTGAAACATATATACAAAATGTTGTGTATTTAGTATGAAATTATAAATCTATATAATAGTAAAAATCAATTGGGTTGAAGAATTTAAAAACTTTAATGATAAATTGATAGAAAAATAAAATTATATGACCTACAAATTCAAACAATAATTAACCTATAAAATTCGTTTAAAACAACTAATTATGAAAGTATAAACAAAAGCATTTTATCATACAAAAATTATGAAATTTAGTTGGTTTATTTAGAAAAAAATTATATATATTTGAATGCGGTTTTTCGGTGAAAACCGAAACCGCACCGCAAAATGCGGTTTTTTATTTTCAGGAATCGCACCATGGTTTTTGTTTTGGTTTTGGTTTTTGCGGTGTGGGATTTACGGTTTTTTTGCGGTTTGCGGTTTGCGATTTGCGGTGCGGTTCCTGCTCACCTCTACCAAATGGGAACCCCTTAGAAAAGAAACCATCATAAATTCTTTTTCTTTGGACAAAGAGAGCAAAGGGTGTTTCATTTTTTGTTTAGAATGTCTTAGTGCTAAGAATGATTGGCGCAAGCAATATAATAATATATATTTTTTTGTTAAATCTTTTATATGCCAAAGGCCATCAAAAGCTTAGGGTCCGTTTTGTTTATAAATGGGTTTAGGATTAGGATTTGGATTTGGATTTAAATTTAGAATAGGATTTGAATTTGAATTTAATGTAGGAGAGAGAAAATAATATATTTATTAAAAAACAATTAATTTATAAAAAAAAATTTAATTTAAAATAATACGTTTATAATGCTAAAAAAATAGAAATGATAGAAAGAGACAACAAGAAAAATAAGTAAGTCCCATATAATTTTAAAAACCTTCCCACCACCCTTACTTTTACACAACCCCAAATTTGTGAGTCTCACTCCCAAATCCTAATCCTAAAAACTAAACCAAACAACTAATTAATGTCTTGTCAAATAAAAACCCATGCCAAAGTACTAAACCAAACGGGCCCAGTACTCCCCATTAAGGGCCCGTTTAGTATCCGTTGTTTGTTACGATCTATTCCATTCTGACACAAGCATGCATGCCAAATAGTAAAATCCCACCTCCACCGTGGGTTTTGTATAATATGTCATTTCAAGTAGAATTTTTTTACCAGGGTGCAGGATTAGTCTCCTTTATCCCAAAAAAAAAAAAAAGTCTAATTTTTTAATTTTATTAAATTTGTCAACCACATGTTGTTTTATCTTTTTTTCTATCTTGTACTTTTTATTTTATAAGAATGTGTTTTATTACGATCTAAGTAATATCTTTAATTTAAATTTATTATAAAATATATTTAAATAAATACATTTTCTCTCTCCTAAACCTATCTTAAATCTAAATCCTAAACCAAATCCAAATTCTAATCCAAACCCACTTATAAACCAAACGGACCCGAGTGCCTTATATGGAGGTGAACCCCACAACCTCTTAGTATAGAAAGAGAAAAAAAAAAAAAAAAAAAAAAAAAAAAAAAAAAAAAAAACACCAAGTCCACTAGCATAAGATATAATATTTTTTTACCTGACAATAGTTATTTGAAAAAGTAATTAACAAAGTATGTAGTTTTAAATATAATTAACAAAGTATGTTTAAGTAACTGTTTTATTATTTTTAAAAAGTTATAAAAACCAATGAAAGTTGGTTATTCACTTTAACAAGCGTCTTCCTCATTTGCATATACATCCTAATTTCGACATCCTCGTTATTGCGAACTATTTCATTAGTGATGATAATGATGTAGGACATTGATTCCAATTTCCCGACGCCATCACTCGGAGGAAAATTATGTCTTGTTTTGATAGTTTCGACCTCAACACACTTCCGACATGTCGTCTAAAGAAACAAAGTAAACAAACAAGTAGCGGACTGCTACCACCACAACAAATACGATCAACAAAACCCAATGCCATAACAAATACCATTGTTATCTCAAAGTTCATACCGGAGTCAGCAATGTGATATGTGATCAAATTAGAAAAGTCAAAGATCAGAAGTCAAACCATCAAAGTCAAACAACAACAACTTAACTGAATTTCCCGCCCATATGAAACTTACCAAAACCATTTTGTATAAAAACACTACTTGTATTCAATTGTAATCATCTATCAAAATTGTATTCAATTCTTCTCTCTGTAATTCACAATTATCAATAACAAATCCTTTTCATTTCAATTCGTGATTCTTTTCTAATCTCTGGAANCTGGCAACCATGTAGACATTTACTGCACGTATTCAGCGCTGTCAGCCTTCTGGTTCGGTCACTCTCCATAGTATGTCCTTCACTATTACAGACCGATCCTGGTGGACATTTTGATCCAGTAACCTGGAGTATGGGCAGTAATTTTGATTTGTGATGATCTCACATGCATGATGAGTACATACCTTCCAAAGAGATGGTGATTCCAAGTTTCTTCCCTTGAAAAAAAGCATTCCATTTGATCTTTTCGCGAAACCATTATTCGTTATTTCGGGCATTTTCATTAGTATCTCTTTCCTTTGGTCTATTTTCTTTTCCTTAAGAGCTTCGCTCTTGGGTCGGGGTAAAGAATTGTTTTGCTGGAGGGGTGTAAATAGTCATTCCCTAATGATTTAGACTCTGAGAGGTTTTTTGTCTTTCTTTCCGCCTCTTGTTAACGCATCTGCTACTACATTATGCCTTTCCTGGGTGAATAACGGATTTTCACAGTCATTATCGCTAAGTAGTTATTCTACCACTCCTGCTACGGTGGGCGTTGTGCTCTATGCTTTCACTCATTGTTGGTCTAGAATGTGGTGTGACAGACTTTTATGGTCAGCTAAAACCCGGTACCCTAGTGCCGTATAGAGTACGTCGTCCTCCCCACACACGAGTCTAAAGGTCACACGACACTACTGCCCCTTAAAATGGTCCAAGTCCATGCCGAGTGGTTGTGCGTTGTCCTCCTTTTCGCTTCCAGTGTTGTCGTCGATGGCATAAGACTAGTTGGACCTAGCTTTGCTCTCTCTTGCATCATCGACACCTGTCCTAGAGCCGTTGAATACGCGGGAGCGTCACAATACACTATGAATCTTTCTTCCGCCGCCACCGCGCCGCCGGCCCGACCCCCGGGGCCAGATGGACAGCGGCCCGCCCCGCCCATCACCGCCGCCACGCCCCGCCGCAGACGGAGTGTGTACACCGAAACTTGCTGTAGTTTGGCCGAGAAAGGGCTCTTGTGTACCAGTTGATATGTACTACTAGAAAGCTCTCAAGGAATGAGAGTACTTTCAGACCAATAGGCATTCCAGAGAAAAGTTAGTCCAAAATTCACCAAATTCAAAGTTTAACATTTTTACTTCTTAGATAAGCTCATGACATTCCAAATAACTTATTTCAACTGCTTATTAGCTTATAAATCACTTATTTCTCTCTATTGGGCCTTAACGAGTCATTAATAAGGCCCAATAACAAATTTAGGTCCATTGGGCTTATGAAACATTTGGGCCTGGACTTGGGTTTGTTTTATGAGTCTAAAAATAATTAACAAAGTATGTTTAAGTAACTGTTTTATTATTTTTAAAAAGTTATAAAAACCAATGAAAGTTGGTTATTCACTTTAACAAGCGTCTTCCTCATTTGCATATACATCCTAATTTCGACATCCTCGTTATTGCGAACTATTTCATTAGTGATGATAATGATGTAGGACATTGATTCCAATTTCCCGACGCCATCACTCGGAGGAAAATTATGTCTTGTTTTGATAGTTTCGACCTCAACACACTTCCGACATGTCGTCTAAAGAAACAAAGTAAACAAACAAGTAGCGGACTGCTACCACCACAACAAATACGATCAACAAAACCCAATGCCATAACAAATACCATTGTTATCTCAAAGTTCATACCGGAGTCAGCAATGTGANTTTTCGGATTGAGATTGATCTGTTATCAATCACCTATCTTGTACGTTATTTTTGGCTGATATTAATGATTTTGAATATATTGCTTAAAATTCAGAATGAAGGTGAAGGGAGGAGTGTGGGAGGCGTGTGTGATGAGTGTGTTTTGGGATGCCAGGTAATTAAAATTTGACGGCGTGGCATTTTTGGGGGTTTCCACCTAATTGTTGCATGCCAAGTGGCATATGTGAGGTGGCATGATCATCTATTATATATGTTGGGAGATAGATACGAGGTATCATTGAACCACAAGTGATTTTGTATTATTTGAGTATACATATATGGGGTAAGGTATTATTTAAGGAGTTAAAAAATTTAGACGTGCAATACCTTTATAACATTACTTTACGCTTCAAAATACAAAATATTATGATATGTGATCAAATTAGAAAAGTCAAAGATCAGAAGTCAAACCATCAAAGTCAAACAACAACAACTTAACTGAATTTCCCGCCCATATGAAACTTACCAAAACCATTTTGTATAAAAACACTACTTGTATTCAATTGTAATCATCTATCAAAATTGTATTCAATTCTTCTCTCTGTAATTCACAATTATCAATAACAAATCCTTTTCATTTCAATTCGTGATTCTTTTCTAATCTCTGGAATTGCCTATTGTCTTGAAAGTACTACTTCATTTCCTTGAGATTTCTAGTAGTACAACCATCAAAGTCAAACANACAATGACACCGATGTAGGAGACGAGAACATCAAGATGAAGATGATGGCTGCTATCTTTCTAATTTTTTTTCCCTTTTTATTTGATAACATATCAAAGATCAAGGAGACGTGGTAGATTTGCTGCTAATAAACACATCTTGCATGATATTTACGACTTTGTATAAAGAAAAGAAAAGAAAAAAAATAAAAATTACATACTTATTTAAATTCATTTAAAAGTATGTGATTTGCTAATTACTTTTTCAAATTATTATCATCATCTAAAAAACTCTTGATTAAAGCAAATTTAATGGGTCAAGGTTTAGCTAGCCCAACTTTTCACCCACTTGATAGCCACATTTCATCTTTTGCCATAAACTGCCCTTTATCAAATGTAACATGCTTGATCATTTAGATTTAATTACACGAATCGTCCTTGTGGTTTGCTCGAAATTGCATCTGAGGTCCCTGAAACTTTCAAGTTGCATAGAGCATCCTTAACTATGCAAGGAATCACACCACCCGACCACCATCCTTTGTCATAGCTTCCATTAACATAGTTAGTTAAATTGGAACATGTGATGTGCAAATGAGGTAGAACCATCATTTGATCTGCTTTGGGGCTACAACCATTTATTAACTTATCGAACCAACCCATTTCACAAACCAATATATTCTCTCACTCTAAACCTTCATTATCTCTCTCTCTCTCTCTCTCTCTCTCTCTCTCTCTCTCTCTCTCTCTCTCTCTTAAAGTTTTCTTCTTCATTTATCACATTCAACCGCCTTTTCTACTGCCAACCTCTCCTGTTACACCATACTCGACCACCACTACTGATTATGATGAGATTGTGTGTCTACACGTGTATAGATCTTTTTGTGTAACGAATGTGTGTGCATGTGTAAAGATTTGTGTGTATGTCGTGTGTGTGTGGTCATTGCCTTTGCATGAAGTGATAGTGTTGAAGACAATCCAGAGTTTCAAGTGTGCGTGTGTGGTTGTGGGTTGCCAACAATTTCAAATTAGTTGCCAATGGTGTCATGATGTATATAATGATTGAAATGACAATTCTGAACTGTGGATGCCAATCTGGTACAGTTATGAGATATAAATTGACAACGATGTATTAGTTTAGTTTCTTCATCTTTGTTCTACATAAATGACAAAAAATGAAACTAATAGATCTTGATGAATTATTCAATTATATGTGATGATTGCTAGATAGTTAAAACTTGAGTTAGAAAAAGCGGATTAAACTGAGTTTTTGTGTATGTCTGTGTGTGTGTGTATGTGGGTGTGGTTAGAAAACAATTGAACAAAAGTACTCTAGTTTCATAAAAAAGAAATACCTAGTGCTCCTTATGTTACATAATAAGTGCCGATAAATTGAAGAATTCCAACTTCTATTTTTTGATACCCCTCTGGCGATTTTTTTCCCTAAAAACCCTAAATCGTTCCTCATGAAATCTGACAAAATCTTGTGATTCTTGTATTAATCTTCTCCTGTAATTGATTAACATTCGTGTTAATCCGTTCTTGATTTGATTCTTGTTGTGATTTCACTTATTCTTGTAGATTTTATTATCGTTTTTTAAGGTTCTTTTAAAATCGTTTCTGCCTAAAACCGACTTTAATCTTCTAGGTCGGTTTATATCCCTTTTTAATCTTCCTTTAATCGATCATATCATTATCTGATTGTTTAAGTATGGATGCTGGTTAGCTTTGTGCGATTTTTTGCCAATAAACCCTAATCTTGCGATTAGGGTTTTTACTTTCTGAATTGTTTCGCTGTTATGCTGTTGGTGCTTGTGTTTGGGGCGTTTTTGCGAGATGAATAAGGGTTTCTTGAAATCTAATAGTGCTAGGGAGGGGGCTATTACATGGGGGCGACAAAAAGATGATACAACTAGTTTGGCCGATCAAACTAGAATTTCTGATGCTAATACTGGTTCTAGGGCTAGTGGGCAGATTAATGTGGATGTGGATGCTCGTAACTTGGCCGATCAAGTTAGTGTTGATACTCAGGCGAATGTTGTTCAACCTAATGTGGAACAATTGATTGCTAATGCGCATAAGAATTTTGAGGAAGCTATGGATAAAATTCAAAGTGAGATTGTTGCTAATGAAGTTAATGCAACAAATACTCCTCCTTCAAGCGTTCATAATGATCCCAAGGTTGATACTGCTAGTGGTATTGGAGTGAAGTCGGTTACTTACGCGGGTGCTACTTCTAATGAACCTCAGAAAAACGCGTCTAATTTTCGGAGGTTGGAATGTAGCACAAAGAAAGATGATGTTGACCTTTCAGTTCCAATGAAAGTAGTGGAAGAGGTGAACACGAGGTTTGAAAACACTCTCTACGGTTACTTCCTTGGTCAACGCCTTGCGTTTCCTGTTGTTGATTACTATGTACGCAATGCATGGGCAAAGTTTGGTGTGCAAAAGGTAATGATGAATGCAAAGGGGTTCTTCTTCTTTAAGTTCACTTTGAAGAAAGGTGTTGATGATGTGCTTGAAAACGGTCCTTGGTTGATTAGAAATGTTCATATTATTCTTAAACCATGGACTTTGAACACAAATCTACTTAAAGAGGATTTGACTAACATCCCGGTGTGGGTCAAGTTCCATGATGTTCCCCTTGCTATGTTTTCTGATGATGGCCTCAGTCTTCTAGCCACACTGATTGGCACGCCCAAAAGGTTAGATGCTTTTACAAGCCAAATGTGCAAGGAATCGTGGGGCCGTAGTAGTTTTGCTAGATGCATGATCGAAGTGAAGTCGGATGAGGTGCTTCGGGAAAGCCTCACTGTTGAGATACCATTACTTGATGGTTCGGGTTCGACTATTGAGAATATTCGGGTTGAGTACGAATGGAAACCACCTCAATGTGATAACTGTAAGAACTTTGGTCATACTATAAGTGATTGTCCTAAAGTCGTTGCACCTCCAGTTCAATCTACTAAGTCTGTTAATGATGGTTTCATGACTGTCAATAATAGAAAGAAAGGTAAGCAAGGTGGTTCTACAACTCAGGGTAATAGAGGGTTTACTAAACCAGTTGTGGGTAAGCAGTTTCAGTATCAACCCAAGAAGACTCCAACTGAACCTAAGAAGGTGGATGGCACTAAGAAGAGGGCTTCTGATGTGCCTAGTACGAGTGAAACGAAGATTTCTACATCTAATCAGTTTGCTGCCCTTAATATTGATGATGCGGATGCTTTTGGTACTCCGTCTAATGATAACTACAAGGATGTGGATGCTGGTAGTTCAATGGAAGGTAATGCGGATGAGTCTAGTAAGACAGCTAGTACAATAGAAGTTAATAAGGATGAGTCTAATAAGACAGGTAATACAATGGAAGTTAATGAGGAAGAGGCTAGTAAGGGTTCTACTCCTAGTGTTGAGAAAATTGGTAAGCTTGAAAAGCTACTTATTGATGGTAGAGCAACTCTTGTGGATGATCATGGTCATCCTATCCCATCGACCTTTGCCACTAAAAGGGGTAACCCATTTTCAAAGGTGGGACAAATTGTGGTGTCTGATTCTGAAGACGAGATGGTTGCCAACCCATTTGATGAGACTGCTAATCTTTTTGGTGGGGGGCAAGAGTTTGAACAAGATTATGATGACTACGATGATTATGCGAACCAGGTGTATGATCTTCCCGGTAATTTGGATGCTTTTAATGCCATGTATGGTACCAAGCTTCAAGGCCTTAGGAAGTAATTTATTTCGTTGTTCTTATGTTCTCATTTGAGTTGTGGTTTGATTTCTAGTTTTAGAAATTAGGAAGTATCTTGTTATGTAAGCTTTTAGCCTATGTAACGGGCTGAGATGTGGGACTTCACCCATATCCATTGTACTTAAAAGTTTTTTGGTTAATATATTTACCAGGGTGCAGGATTACTCCCCTTTACCCAAAAAAATACATAATAAGTGCCTACATTGCTATTTTAGGATGTTGCAAAATAAGTGTCAACTTTTATTTCAACCAATGCGAAAAGGTTTTAACGGGTGAAAATGATATTTGATTAGTTGAGAGCGTAGTTAGTGAGATTTCTTAAAATCTTATGCATTTTAGAAGTGGACATTTATTATAGGATAGAAGGAGTATAACTTCTTTTTTCCTACAAACAAATGGAACTAGGGTTGACCATCTTAAGAATGTGAGAACTTGTGACTTGTAAGTTGAGTATTGCAACTTTTTATTTCAACAATATTAGGTTACGGACTTGACTTTTTTAGAACACATGCTAGACTTGCAATTTGTATTATATCTTTGTGTGATTTTGATGTCCAATTCTACAATGAGTCATCATGAGTTATCACGTAGGTGTGCAAATGAAAACAAAAATTTTGAACTAGATATATTTGAGTTCAAAATTTAACAATGTCAGTAGGCTTGTAGTTGGAGGAAAACATACAAAAACAAAAAGGTGAAAATACGCCTTAAAATTCTATTTTAACAGTATAAAGAAATGAAATGACGGTTCTACCTTCATGTGCATAGCACATGTGCGGATTTAACAGACTATGTTAATGGAAGTTAAAACAAAGGTGGGTGGGTGTAATGCTTTGCAGAGATAAGGACACTCTGTGCAACTTGAAAGTTTTAGGGATGACAGATGCAATTTCGAGCATACCACAAGGATGATTCTTGTAATTTTACTCTATCACTATAAAAATATCCTTGTTCAGGCATTTGCATTTTAATAAGAACAAGGAGGAAGCCCCCGCCGTGTTGCGGCGTGATTAGTTTGTTTTCAACTGTCCGTGTTTTAGATTTTGATCGCTTCTGTTAAGGTGAAATTGTAGTGGGTTTATACATTTTATTCTAAGTTTGATTGTTTTGCATTGCCAATGTTTTTGTCTTTAATTAAGTGTTGTCAAGAGTGTGTCTAAAAGCCTTTGTTTCTGGGAGACGTGTTGCAGGATACATATGGTAAGGTTAATTAGCATTTGATTTACCAATGTTTTTGTCTTTGATTAACAGTTATGGACTATGTGGTCAACGTTTATTTTAGGCTAAAACACCTATTTCATACCATACAGTCAGTCAAAAAAATAGATGGGCTAAAAAAATAGCCCAAGGTAAATAGTATGTTAAGTCCAAGGTAAATGATATACTATTATATTTGATATTATAATGGTGCCGACGTCGGGTTTTAATATATATATATATATATATATATATATATATATATATATATATATATATATATATATATATATAGAATGCACACGATAAATTCTTGCTTACATTATATCAGTTTAAAGCAAATTTAATAACAATAAGTCCTTAGCTTTCAAGCAACATTCCATACTCAATATGCGCTCTTCATACGTTGCTAATCAAGTATCCTACAACTTTCAGCCATCTTATATGATAACATCAAAGTACTTGAGCAAAACCCAGCCATTTAAGTGTTCAGCGTCGGGTTCGTATTGTCTATTGACATAGTTTAATTCGTGCTTAACACAAAATAAATTTCATTAGGTTATGCTATATAAAAAGATTTTACAACATAGTAGCTAAGCCACATGTTTTCGAATTTAGATAAAGCAATCGTCACAAGTTTCTTAAACACGTGATTATAACGTAATTAATTCTCGGCGCAGAAGATATCAAAATACATAAGCTTTAAGTGCCACACTAACTTTATTGTGTCAAAAGTTAGGATTTATGTTTTTATTGTGAACATGTGAGACTTAAATAAAGTCGAAAATGCTCGCGAGATGCCCTTGTTAGACCAGGTATTGACTCACCTTGATAACAGGAACATGTAAACAATTTATCCGAACAATTTTTAGAACGTTGGACTTGATTCAAACCTTCTTTGTTGGGTCATCTGGCCCACGGTTCGCATTCAAAGGGCTTGTCATTTTTACAAAGACTTATTATTACAAGCCGTTTTATAAAATGGCCAAATTATTAAAAAAATATAATATTTGCCACCATTTCTTTTTATGGGTAGTAAACAAATTTTTTTGTTTTTTTGGGTATTTTTCTTTCAAATTCATCCTTTTTAGGGTACTATGTGACATTTTTGCTCTTTGGGGAAAAAAATTTCTATTAGCTAAGAGGGGCAAAAATGTCCAAATTTTTTTCTCAAAATACCCTAAAAAGATGAATTTGAAAGAAAAGTACTCACAAAAGCAAAAAATTTTGTTCGCTACCCATAAGAAAAAATAGTGGCAAGTATGATATTTTTTTTTAATTATTTGCCCGAATCAAATGGTTCAAAGACACTATTTGGTAGCTTCTAATTGTATTATCTTTATGGCACTACTACATTTTGTATTTATTACTAGAAACTTATCTTAATGATCATATTAATCGACAATAATAGTAATGAAACAAAAACGAATGCCGGCTATGTTACCTACATTAACCGCCGGCTCATTGATGCTTTTACCAACTCAACTAACAATTTTTTATTAAAATGAATGAATAAACTTTTTTTCTATATATAAAGGTCTAATATTCTCATGACTTCATCTACAAAGTGTATATATATGATATCATTTGCGAAGTTGCTAAGCAAGTTTTTAGCTTCTGGTGCATGAAAGCTTCTTGAGTATGGAATCTATACGAGTTTTCAGTCTTATTTTGCTTGTTACGCTTGTACTTGGCCATGGAGATCCCAACCGAAAGGTAACGTTTTCTCTTAAAGAGTTTTATAGTATGTGCTTCGTTCAGTTACAAATGATAGAGCAAGTTTAAGATTAAGAAAGAATTATAGTTTGAGGGACATTATAACATATTCATGAGCTATAATTCCATGGAATATAATAATGTTAGGCAAGTGATTAATTTAACGTTGCGTTTTTTCTTATTTATAGCATTACATAGTGTACATGGGACAACACTCGCACCCGAGCTCAGAGTCTGTCATATTGGCTAACCACAAGATGCTTGCATCAGTACTTGAAAGGCAAGCACATATAGCCCATTTCATTCGTTTCTTGTGTATCATCGTCTTTATATGTTCACGCAACCTGTGAGTTGAGATTGAGTTTTGTAACAAATTAAGCGCTTCTTTGATTTTGTAGTTATAATGGAGCAGAAGAAGCATCGATCCACCATTATACTAAAAGCTTTAGAGGCTTTTCTGCCATGCTTACACCCGATCAAGCAACACAACTTTCAGGTTGCTAGCTTACTACAAAAAAGAATAATTAAGAACTAGCTAGCATCTTGTGTTGATTTACAGAATTACAGGCCTGTGACAATTAACACTTGTGTCGTCGCAAGCCAAAGACTACTTTTTGATTGTTTTGCACATAAATTCGAACATGCATTATTTTGTTAAGATATATCAGGCTTGACGGCAGTGCAAACTAGACGGCTGATCCCTCGCAACCTGTTTTTATTTTTTATATTGTTAATTTCTTAAATTAGTGAATATATAGTTCTCGAGAAATTTTAATGACGATACTAAATTCTTGAGAAAAATATCCTAGACAACTGTGACATGTTTTCTTACTATACACTAACATAAATGAACTGAAGGTGTTGTCACAGAAACATATATGACTAAAAAGTTTACAATTTGCATTGCCACAGAAACTGAAGGTGTTGTTTCGGTCTTTGAGAGCAAGATGAACCGACTGCATACAACTAATTCATGGAGATTCTTAGGAGTAGATTCTATACCGCAATACAACAAGCTTCATACCAATATAAAATCAGATGTTATTATTGGTGTCATTGACACAGGTAGTGCACTTTACAAATACTAGTTCCTTATATGGATCACATAACTAGCTTCATTTCTAATGGAAAAAATACTCGTTTTAGGTGTTTGGCCTGAGTCGGAAAGTTTTAATGACTATGGATTAGGGCCTGTTCCTACAAAGTTCAAGGGAGAATGTGTACCGGGACAAAATTTCACACAATCCAACTGCAACAGGTCAGCAAGATTTCACTTACATGGCTTTGCAATAGAAAGAAAAAGTCATCTAATATGGCAACAAATAATGGCTCTTTTCGTGTCGCTGAACACATACGCTAATATTGCAAAAGGCTTTTTAGTTTTTATTCTCATGCGAGTATAGAATCGAAAATAAGAGATGTCTCAGATAATTAGCGACCCCAGGCTGCATATCACTGTTTTTGTCGCCAAACTTCAAAAGTCTTCTAAATATCACTTCGAACTTCATATTACAGGAAGATCATAGGAGCTAAATACTACTCGAAAGGATTCGAAGCAATAAATGGACCTCTCGAGAACACCAACCTTACATTCTTTCGATCACCCCGAGACAGTGATGGCCATGGGACGCACACATCATCGACAATCGCTGGATCACAAGTTTCCAACGTTAGTTTATATGGACTTGGCTCAGGAACCGCAACAGGAGGTGTACCAAGTGCTAGACTCGCCATCTACAAAGCCTGCTGGTTCGAGGACTGTGAAGATGCCGACGTTCTTGCAGCAATTGATGACGCTATTCATGATGGTGTCGATGTTATATCTATTTCTCTGGGCTCAATTCCTCCTCAACCAATTTACTTTGAAGAAGCAATTTCGATAGGATCATTTCATGCATTTGAAAAAGGTATTGCTGTAAGTGCATCAGCTGGGAACAGTTTTGCACCAAGTACAGCAAGCAATGTGGCTCCATGGATCCTTACTGTCGGTGCTAGTACGATAAATCGTGAGTTTCCATCATATGTAGTTCTTGGAAATCTGAAACAATTGAAGGGTTTCGGTGTAAACACAAAACAGGATAAGGGGAAACAATACAGTTTGATATCCGGGAGTGTTGCTGCAGCTTCAGGAATCCCATCAAGAAATGCAAGGTATTATTCTTAACAAAGTTATAATCACAACTATAAAAATTTGTCACAAAAGTATTTAGAGTTATAGCGACTATAATCACATAAAAGCAACAAAAAACTGAACCCCAAAAGACCTCAGCAGAAATTTTGAGATGTTTTTTCAACCAAAATTGTCACGAGATCATACAACAGCCAAAATGTCCAAACCAGATTTGGCAGCGCATTTATTTACCGCAATCTGAACAGCTATTTGTTCTTTTCTCTCCTCTTATCTAGCTTTTGCAAGAGAAATACCTTGGATTCAGACTTGATCAGTGGAAAAATCGTGGTGTGCATGCTCGAGAAGTTGGACGATGACAGAAAAGAGAAAGCAATTTCAATAAAAGAAGGTGGTGGTGCTGGGATGATCATTATCGACCCTCTTGCAAAATATGTTTTGTTTCAGTCTGTAATTCCAAGTGTTTTAATTGGGCAAGCTGAAGCTCAAGAGCTTCAGATGTACATGAACAGCGAAAAGTGAGTTCCTAAATCTATTCACCATAGAAATGAACAATAAAAAATGTTTCTGATCTAACGTTGAATATTTTCTTTATTATAATTCTAGAAATTCGACAGCTAGGATCTACCTAACAGTAACCAATGTCGGTACTAAACCAGCACCACTAATGGCTATCTTCTCCTCGAAGGGGCCGAACACTATAACCCCGGATATAATAAAGGTTTGTAACTTTTTTCACCTTTATTAGTTTTTTAGCAAATGAAACTCTAATGCTAATAGGTGACGGTTGTAAATCTGAATGCAGCCAGATATAACTGCACCAGGGGTCAACATTTTGGCAGCCTGGTCACCCCTAGCGACTGAAAGAACCGCTGGCAACAGTCTTAACTATAACATTATATCGGGCACCTCTATGTCATGTCCACATGTAGCTGCAGTGGCAGCACTATTAAAATCAGTTCATCCATATTGGAGCCCTGCCGCGATAAAATCTGCAATAATGACTACAGGTAATTAATACCTTCCTAAGTTAATACGACTCAGATATAGCGACCACCAAGCTTGTCCCAAAACTGACTTTGTGCCGTTCCCGAACTATATGTCGCAAATAAGTCGCTAACATTAACTCTTTGCAACCTGTCATTTTGTCACTTTTGTCCCAAAAAACAGTTTTTGTACCTATTTCTGAATCCACGATCTACTAATAGCACATAAATCATTTTTCTACAGCTATGACGACAGACAACACGCGAAACTTCATACAAAACGACGATTCCACAAATGCAACTCCTTTCGATTACGGGTCAGGACATGTAAATCCATCCGCAGCAATTAATCCCGGACTCATATACGATTTCGACACCAATGATCTCATCAATTTCCTTTGCAGTTATGGCGCAAGCCCTGCACAGCTCAAGAATTTGACAGTAACACCAGTTTACTGCAAGAATCCTCCCACACCCTCCTATAACTTCAACTACCCGTCAATTGGTGTCGCTAACATGGCTGGAAATTTGTCAGTTTACAGGACAGTTACCTACATTGGTCAAGGCCCAACTACTTATTACTCAAACCTACAAATAATCGAAGGAGTGAAGACCTCGGTTTACCCTGATGTTATGAGGTTTTCAAAACCGGGCGAGAATATGACCTATAGAGTTGACTTCGTACCTTATAAGAGCAGCAATGGTAGCTTCGTGTTCGGATCATTGACATGGATGAATGATGTTCACAGGGTTAGGAGTCCCATTGCTGTTAATGTGGTTTCAGTTTGATATCATACATACACATGTTTGTATAATGTGTTAATTGTTCTTCTATCAAGATGGCAAGTTTCTTAGCCATGGTAAAATTTACAACTTATTATTACTGTATTATTTTTTTTTCTTTGAGTCAATATGTTTTTTACCAACAATTTGGGTAAAGTTGATGGGAAAGTTTTCTTTTAGTGCATCGGATGTTTAAAAGGGAACATTGAACACTGGGTTAACTAAGTCCACAAGAAACATGTGTGTCAATATCTCTTAATATATGTTGTGAGTTCAAGTCCAACCAACTTGTTTCAACATGCATACTATAAACACCATTTCAACCTGAACTCGTGTTGACCTTAGCTCGAAATAAATAAATAAATAAATAAATCAATAATAAAAAATAAGGTGAAATTCACTCATTTGACCCATTAAATCCCTACATAGATGAAGTTTTTCAATTATATCCATTTGACTCGTTATACATAAAATGTGACCAAAGTTGACTCTTCAATAAGTAAGCATGTAAGATGCTGTATAATAGGATATATGAACTCTTATTCGATTTGTACTACTTGAAAATACAAGCATCAATAGTGTAAATTTGTGGACGTAGGTTTTTCTTGTGGAGATGTGGTGTTGGGTGATCGAAAAGAGAATCTACCATTCATTTTTAGAATACTATTCATTTTCAAGTCACTAAAAATAAATACCTAAACTTAAAAATCCATATAAGGGCCAAATGATAAAAACAACAGGATCAGAAGGGATAAAGAGATTAGTTGCCTGAAGTACCGAGAAAATTACAACTTTGCATAACAACATCACTTTTAAGGCTTCCTGAGCTAAGGTCGTATCATATTACAGAACTATGAATGCTACATAAATCAATGAACACATATTCATCGAAACAAATCCATATTCTTAGAGTATAACAATCCCTTTTACTTTCTATCTTCTAAAATCAATCTATTCTTATATCAAGATGTAAAGTTTCTAGGCAATGGAAAAACCAACTTACTCTTTAGTTTGCCAAATCGTGAATAACGTTTAGCAACATGTAATCTCCTCTTTATAACAGGAACCTTTTTCGACACAGCTCGCCATATCATATCCACGGCATCACTCTTTTGCGAAGGGTATCGATACTCAAAAAAATGTTCAACTTCTTTAAGCTTTTCCCACTTTCGTGTCCACTCGTCTTTCCCAATACCTCTTATGAAATTTATAAGAAAATTCTTTTTTAAAGCATCCGATGTTTTAACAAAAATACAGAACTCTGAGTAATCAATAACATCTTCAAAGGGTAGTTCAATTTCGTCACTAATTATCACAGGTACACAATGACTAACAATAGCATCAAATAACCGATTTGAGGACGGTGTATCACCAGCTATATTAAGACAAAACTTTGATGATTGCATTCCTTTAGTAGCCGAAGGAACACCTTGTTTCAGAACACTACCAAACGCAAAATGTACATCTTTTTCGTCTTTTAAAAGGTAAAAGATCTCTTGACGAGCAAAGCCACCGTCTTTTCTATATATAGCCCCTTGAAAAAACAGTAAAATCGGCCGTGAATCATAACTGGTTGGATCAACGGTATAGCTTTGGATGATATGTTTATAAGGTGCAATCACGTCTTTATCAATATTGGCTATAGTTGGCGGGTACCTTCCAAAATCAGAAAGAATGAACATAGCGGGCCACAGCTGCATTCGCGCATCAAGTAAACTATTCGGATGATGAGCCACAATTACATGATCTATACCACCCGATCTTTTCCATTCGGGTTGACTGGTTAAGTACTTAACTAACTTATGTTGTAGTTCCTTGTTTGGGTTAGTTTTTTGGTGCGGGTTTAATCTTGAAAAACGATTAAAACATAAGGACGAAAAAAAAGGTACAAATACGACATCAGCTTCACTAGAATTATGAACTCTAACCGCCGTACGACCACCAACACTATCAAAATCTGATGCTAAAAGATCTAAAGTAAGCCAATACGCAACACTATGTTGCACATTCAATCCACCGGGATATTCAGGTGCCTTTGACCGTATATCAGGCCATACAGACTTACCCTCAGGCTTCCAATCCAAAAGCTCAAAATGAAACTCCGACGGTAAATCATACATAAACACCTTAAGACTTCCATCCCCCTCACGACCAACCGAAAACGCATCATTTCTTGGACCATTTGCAATGTACTTGGAATACGGCAAAAAATTATGATCTACAAACCGAAACCGACCATCAGACCTTAACAACAAGGACCACGATACCATAAACACGGTAATCGCTATAGACAACAAACAAATCAACAACCTCCTCGAAAACAACGCAATCGAAGAACCAAAGTTTCTGTCAGGCATTTTATCAAACACTTTGGTGTGCATTAACATTTATCCGTTAATTAACACCAAATCTGTAACAATTTTCATATGGGTATTTTTCAAGAACGTATAAAATCAAAAACCAAACAAAACCCAGGTTTTAGATTTCGTTAATTTTGGTTAAAAATGGTCCAATTTGATGGAAAATGTGGTTAAATTGGGTGAAGGGATTTG
The DNA here is from genome assembly GCA_014162995.1 of Artemisia annua. Taxonomy (NCBI): domain Eukaryota; kingdom Viridiplantae; phylum Streptophyta; class Magnoliopsida; order Asterales; family Asteraceae; genus Artemisia; species Artemisia annua. The sequence goes on from LBNU01024075.1 coordinate 35,132, forward strand.
TTAATGAGGCAAAACCCAGATGGGGATTTGAGTTTAATTTGAATTTGGATGAAATTTGGATTTGGATTTGAAATGAGATATTGAAAGAGGGAAGAATGAGAAAGGTAGGTGGTTGAAAGTTAGTTGATGTTTGTTATTCCTCAAATCTTTGTGTATTTTTGGCATCTCATTTCACCTTCCAACAAAAACTGGTAAAGATTTAAATCGGCTGAAAATGGGGGGATCCATTGTTTTTTTAATTTTATTTGGTTTTTTGATATTTTATTTTCCATGTGGAATCTTTTCTATCACAAAGTTTTNTTTTTTTTTTGGTAACCATGATTTCCGACCTTTTGGCCGACTAATCCACGGGGTTTGAACCCACCGCCACACAGACTCAAACAAGGTAAAGTCCTCCCTTTTCAGGAGGTTGGCTTGGCCACTTAAGGTTGTTTGCACCTAGCAGGAATTGTCTATCATAAAGTTATAGAGGCTTTGTTTGTTTCAGCTTATATAACCGGTTTATCGCTTATTTGATTTTTGGCTTATATAAGCCGAAAGCCGTCTACATAAGCCGAAACAAACATCCCTTTAGAAAATTAGACTATCTTTTATTGTTACAACTTTCATTACATTCACATTAGTGTTACATTATTATTCAACATACACTAAACCAACCATTTTTTAACACCTATAATTCCGAGAGGCTTCGTGAGGTGCTTCTTTAGGAGTTAAACTTTCATTTGTCCGTATTTCAAGAAATGTAAAACACTTTATAAAAACATATTTCACCATACACCTCTACACACTCGCAAATCAAATAAATAACAATAAAATACTCAATTTTCCTTGGTTTGTACTTTATGTTGGTGTAGACTAAAAAAAAAAAAAAAAAAAAAAAAAAAAAAATTATGGTGCCAAAACCCATCTTGGCGTGTGGTAGATGCCTCCTTCTATGGGGATCGTGCGTGGTTAGGCTGTGTGGTGGTGATGGACCACCCACCATATATAAAGAGCAGGCTTATAGCATAGTTTTGGGTTCATGATGTTATGTCATTAATGAAAATGGTATATAGATTATTATTGACTATGGTATATGTGTTATGGCTTTGTGGTTTTGGTTTGCCATACATGCCTCTTTTGTTACTTGCATACGTTTTTTAGGATTTGGTTATTGAGATAAACGTCTAGCCGTCAAGGGGTATTAGGCTTGCTTTTGAGAGCTCTTTTTCTTAGCTAATCTTGATTTTTCTATTAGTAAGTTAGGTATAAATTCATAATAAAATCAATATTGCTGGATAACATGCTCTAGTTCACGTAACAGTTCAACCAGCGGTGTCGATCGAATTGGGAAGCGAATGCTTAAATACTTTCAAAATGACAAATGTTTAATTACTATTATGCCCTTATGCATGTCTTGCCTAACATGTTGTCTTCTAAATATTTTATAAAATTAACCATTTTTTTTTTATATATGGTTCATCTCAATACCACTCTCAATCTCGATTCATATTTCAATTCCAATTTATTAAACTAGAATTGATATGATGTTGTTGTCATCTCGGACGATGATGAAGATTTAGTAACGTCAATTGCTATACGTTACATGAAACACTTATCCACAATATCTTAAACTATAATTATCTACCGTTATAAAATCTCTTTAGTAGCTTTGCATATAGAAATTGGATATGATAGTAGTAGCCGATTAGATATCGGTTAGTTAGTAGAACATCTTAGTAGAAAAACCCGAGTAGACATCGGTGGGTTAATAGCAAGTTAGTAATGGGTTGTCATGTAGATATTGATAGTCGTAGTATTTAGCTAGGGGTGTCATAAATCCTGACCCGACCCCGATAAGGATAATCGGGTCAACCTGATTAACCCGAATACGAAATAGGGTCGGGTATTAGGTACAAAATACTTTGCTTATTCGGGTCCGGGACAACCCGACTAACCCGGGTGCTTTTTCTTTTTTTTTTTTTTTTTTTTTTTTTTTTTTTTTTTTTTTTTTTTTTTTTTTTACATATGAATTTTGTCTAATCTATATTTAAATGAATGGCCCAAGTTAAATTCACTTTTAGTATTTTTCCTACTGATGCATCATGTGTGGTCTTTTAGTATTTCCTACTGGTGCATCATGCATGGCTTGTTAGTTGTTTTATTTTCCAACTATTATATGCTCTTTTAGTATTTTCCTATTGATGTATCATGTATGGTCTTAGTATTTGGTTTGTTACTTATGCATGATCCTCTTATAGTATTTGGGGTAAGATATGTGTTGATACAAAAGTTGGGCGTTCCTTGTTTGGGTTCATGTTCTCGTATCAATTAGATGATAATGCTTGGGGACCTGCGCACTATGAAAGCAACAAACACCGTTAGGCTTATCGAGGGATTGTCTCCCCCGATTATCCTCCGGCGTGAGAGTAAGTAATCGAATTTAGGGTTTGTGAAGAGTTTTAGGGTTGTGAATCGTACCTTGGACGAGAGCTATGATGCCCTATTTATATACACGTAACCAATAAGGTTGCGTGCTCCTCACTCTTCGGTGTAACCACCAATATCAGATATATGGTATATATCTCCTTTATTTAGGAGATATCCTACAAGGCCCAAGCCATCCAACTGGTAGTCCAGTTATCGTTATAGCGGCCCGCTCGTGGTGGGCTTAAGTGTTAGTATTGTTTACTAATCGGGTCCGTGACCCGAGTGGAGACTATACGTCATCATGTCCCCCCAGTCTAGTGTGCGCAGGGTAAGACCTGCGGATGCTAGACTATTAAAAGCAGCGGTAAGCGTGGTGGGAAAGAATCACGTTTTTCCCGCCAAAAATGGGATACTGTGTATCTAGTCCCAAAAATGCTCCACGTATTTCTTAAAATACGTGAAAGTGCACGTACCTGTTTGTATTCCAGCCACACGATGGAGATAGTGGAATCCACGTGTCATCTATCCAAGGTTAAGGGTAACCCTATATAAAGGGTTTCGTTTTTACTGTGTCAACCATAGTGAAAAACGCCATTTTCTTCCTTCTTAAGAACTATTAATCAAGAAAAACAGAAACTACAAAGGTAACCTTGTGTGCGTTTGCGTATCTCAATGGTGAATGGTTCTGCCACCGCGTTGTCCGCGGTCAACTTTGGGAAGGAAATCTCGTCGTTAGGAGAGAACCTTTGGCTGACCTTTTGTTTGACTTTGCGCTGCCATGATTGTATCATGTAAATTGTGTCTGCCTTGTCTTTAGGTGGTTCTTTTTTATCCCCGGTTCTTTGCTTATCATTCCCTTCTTTAATGTTTTTGACTAAGTGGTCCATCCTTCCCTCTTTTACTAATTTATCAATTAGTTGGCGAAGCTGGACACACTTGTTCGTTGTGTGGCCTTTCTGTCCATGGTAGTCGCAGTAACCATTCCCTATGCGCTTTCCTTCTGGGGTGCGCATTGGTGGAGGTTTGGGAAAATTTGCTCCCTCTGTTGCGAATATCTCTCTAGGAGTTTTTGTCAGTGGGGTATACTTGTCGTCCCCCGTGCGCCTCCATCATTGCGATAGCTTTTGTTACGGTTGCCGCTATGGTCATTGGATTGTCTCCTTGACTATTCTTGCGGCCTGTAGTTAGAATATGCTTTCTTGCTATCCGCAACGGCAACTTCTCCTTGAACGAAAGACCTTGTACGCTTCATTAATTCGTCGAATGTTTGTGGAACTTTATCATTTAATTTTTTGATAAGTTCTTTGTTGGTGATCCCATTCATGAATCCTGAAATTTTTAGTATTTCAGGACATGCCTTAATGTGTATGCATTCGTCTTTGAAGCGCTCCATGAAGGCGCTCGTGGACTCTCCTTGGCGTTGTTTGATCTTGGCCAATTCTACTGGGTCCTTAGCGTACTTCTTTCTCTGTGTGAAGTTCAAGCGGAATGCTTTCCGCAACTCTTCATACCCTTTTATACTTCTTCGTGGAAGTTTGCTAAACCAAGTTCGCGCATTCCCTACCAACGTGGAGTTAAACATATGGCACCACACAGGTTGTGGCCAGTTTTCGATGCCAGCAGCGGATTCGAAAATTTTTAGGTGATCATCAGGGTCACCCGTTCCATCATATGTTTTAACATTGGAAGGCATGCGCCTTTTCTTGTTGTCTGAATAATTGCTGATGCGTTTTGAGAATGCATCAAACTTTTGGCGACGCCAAGGAAGGGATATGTCCTCATCCTCTTCCTCGCGACGTCTTCCTCTGGACTTCCAGTGTCCTGTTTCCTTATCCTCGTTGTCCGAGGAACTGCTTGAGGAAGAATCGCTTCTTTTACGGCGCTTGAGCCGTTTTTCATCAGAGTCTGAGCTAGAAGGGCTTTCACTTGGGGAAGATCGTTTCCCAGATTTGTCGTAAGCTCTTCTGCTTCCCGATCTAGAAGAACCTTCGCTCGGTGAGCGTCGTGGTCCGATTCTATCATGGACTCTGCGACTACCTAGCCTAGAGAAAACGGGTGTGCGTCGCCCATTACCCTCGTATTCCTCCGAGTATTGCGAGTTGGACGGCGTACCAAGTCTAGAGTGGACATCAGTGCGCCTCTCATTATGCTCGCGCTCTAGATAACGCGGTGGAGATGTTCCATTGAAGTTAAGTCGAGCATGTAAGTTATGACTCGACCTTCTTCTTGACTCCTCTTGCAGGAGATTGTTCAATGTGTCAAAATTTCGTGATACGAAATTTTTTAACATTGCTCCTTGAGTATCTTCTTCCAGCGCAGTGATGTTCTCTTCTAGGTTAACCCTCCTCTCTTTGTCAGGTGCGCCTGGCGGTGCTGTGTTGTCCACAGCAGTTGCCGTCTGGTGAGGAGTGGTGAAGAGAGTACGCTGAAGATCCTCATTGTTTGGAACCACCGTAGTGGTCTGAGTTGTTGCAGCGGGCAGCTCCACTGTTGGGATGATTGGGGGTGATTCCACTTCCTGGTGACCAGGCGCACTGGTTGTCCCAGTGGTTTGCCTAAGGGTCAGATCCGGGTAGTTCCTCCTTGGAGGGTCACCGCGTGCCTTATCCATCTGCGGAGTCCGCTGGCTTGTGTTTTTGTGCTTCGTCATCCTAGTTCTTAGTGTAGGGTCCCACGGATGGCGCCACTTGTTGATACAAAAGTTGGGCGTTCCTTGTTTGGGTTCCTGTTCTCGTATCAATTAGATGATAATGCTTGGGGACCTGCGCACTATGAAAGCAACAAACACCGTTAGGCTTATCGAGGGATTGTCTCCCCCGATTATCCTCCGGCGTGAGAGTAAGTAATCGAATTTAGGGTTTGTGAAGAGTTTTAGGGTTGTGAATCGTACCTTGGACGAGAGCTATGAGGCCCTATTTATATACACGTAACCGATAAGGTTGCGTGCTCCTCACTCTTCGGTGTAACCACCGATATCGGATATATGGTATATATCTCCTTTATTTAGGAGATATCCCGTATCTTATCCGTTAATAACTTTGGGCTTGGGCCTTGTAGGCCCAAACCATCCAACTGGTAGTCCAGTTATCGTTATAGCGGCCCGCTCGTGGTGGGCTTAAGTGTTAGCATTGTTTACTAATCGGTTCCGTGACCCGAGTGGAGACTATACGTCATCAATATGGATCAATGCAAGTTGTATAAGTAGTGTCTTTGGTTTGTTACTTAATTAAATGGTCTTAGTATTTGCCTACTTTATTACATATGTGGTCTACAAGTTCTACTGATCTAATTTGCCTATACTCCTACTGATCCAATTTGCCTACTCCTACTTATACAATTTTATTTTCCTACTTATTACATGGTCTGCAAGTTGCTACTGATCCAAATATTATATGTATTTAGTTTTATTTTTCAAATATATTGAAAGCTTATTTTGTGGATATTATATATTTCAAACATGCAAGTCTGCAATAACCATATACTTACAGTAGCCAAGCTTACTGTAAATCTGTAACAAACAATGCAACAAATAAATTATGAGACTTATACAGGTGACTTTTAGTTGTTTTAGATTTTAACTACTAAGTTTAAGAAAAGCAAATACTATGATTTTGTAAATGGGCACAAACCATAACCCGGTTTGACCGGACCCGGCCTGACTTGACCCGAACCCGATTAACCCGAGATGAAATAGGGTCGGGTTCGGGTATGTTATTTTTAGCCTTGACCTGAATTAGACCTGACCCGTTCGACCCGAACCCGACCAACCCGACCCGATTAACACCCCTAGTACTAGTATCCTATGGTAGAAGCATTATAGTCATAGGAAAGAAATGACCCCTCCTTGTAGTTAGTGGGTACTTTAGTAGAAGATCCGATTAGATTCAGGAATAGAGATTAGATTAGGTTTATTATTAAGTTAGTAGTAGTTACCTTTTACTCACTAACACTGTGTTCTCGAGTTCAATTTTGGTTAGAAAAGAAAGTAAATGAAAGGAAACTTAAATAATAAAGTTGTTTTCTCAACGCTGCGCCTAAAATCATCCCAAGTTCTGCTAATGTGGCTACTAAGCTATTTCTTTTTAAGGAAAGAAAAGAAAGGGTGAGGTGGGAAATCGAGGAAAAATCAGGCTATTACTTTCCTACCAAAAATGGGAGGAAATGTTAAACATGCCAAATGACAAAATTGTTCTTAATTTTTGAACTTTACATTTTTCAAAATGGGCATACTTGTAGATGTATCAACATTTTTCCTTACTTTCCTTCAACTCAAAAAACAAGTATTTTTTCTAACTTCTCAATTTTTTTTTTATTTTTATTTATTTTTTTATTTTTTTTTTTGTTCCAAAACTCAAAACATAAAAGCCTTTATGGCTTACTGTTATATGGTATGCTTAGCTAAATGAAGTGGATATGGGGCTTGTAGATAGAAGAGGGTGAATTTTGAGAGATAACGTAATGCTCATAGGATAGGTTGAACACGCATCTTTTGCGCACTCTCTTGATTTGTAATGCCCCAAAATATTCAGTAGAAATAGAAATTTTGGGTCCAAAGTCTTCAAGTTAATCTATTGTGTGTTGTATATGAATGTTTAGAAACAAAGTTTTTTAGTTTGGGTTAAAAAGGGTGTGTAAAAAAGTAAAAAAAAAAAAAAAAAATCTTTGGGCGTTTCAGCTTATCCATAATATCTAAAACCATTGATATCCACCATTATAAAATCTTGTGGGTACACGATTGAAAAAAGGGAAAAGAGAAAGACTAGGAGGGTCACGAATGAAAATAAAATAAAGTAAGGTCGGTTTGTTTTGTATATATAAAGAGGGGTATAGATTATAGAATCACAATAGAAACACAAAACAACCGGCAAAAGCAAACCCTAGATGGATTTTGCACGTTCTATAGATGTTGTACCTGAGATATTCAAGATGGAGGTATGTGAAATCAGCAACAATAAGATAATGGTGAAAAAGGACTATGATGATTTTTTTGAAATAAAAAAAGGTGGAGAGGTAGTTCATAAATTCATAGATCCTTTGGATCCCATGTGTGTGAGAAGACTCGAATTGATGCTAGACATAATGGAGAAGGCACACGCCGCATCCATAGCCGCACGTGAAGCCGAAGATGCCTTAGAATCCAGGGAGGAGTTTGCTAAAACGACTAGAGATGAGAAGTTATGTGAAATCAAAACAAAATATGGTGGAGAGGCAGTTTATGAATTCATAGATCCTTTCAATCCGATGATACAAGACATAATAGAGGAGGCACGCGCCGCATCCATAGCCGAAGATGACCTCAATTGGTTGCAAGACATATTGGAGAAGGCCGCACAAGCTGAAGCCAAAGCCCTCTCAACAAACTACTAGTTTATTATTGTTTAATTTGCTTCCTTCCTTCCTTATAATACTAGCCTAAGGCCCGGCCGTTGGCCGGCTAGCTAAAAGTTTTATTATTAAACATAAAAATGTAGTAAAAACATGATGTAAAGATTTAAAATGTTAAAAATATATAATGCTAAAAGATAAAATAATGTAACATAAATTACGTTGTATGTCAGAACATAAAATTTAAACATGCACAAATATCCAAAATGCAAACAAATTTAAAAGATTACAAACATCTTCACTCCTCATGTTCTATGACTTGAACTAACTCATTATTTCCCCTATTTGCTCCTTGATCACTTTCATCGTACTCGTCCAAATCAATGACCGTACGCTTGCCCTTCACAACATTTCCTGAATCACCAAACGAACCTTACTTTGGCAGAGTTTGCCGTTTCTTCCGTGTTGAAATTGACGTTCTCACTACTTATAAAATTACTTGAATTAGCAGCAGTTATCTCGGAATTTTGAAGTTGATAAGCAGACTCCTATAAAAGTGTATTTGTTTTGTGGAATTGTTATATGTAATTGTGGAATAATAATATAAAAAATGAAGCATGAAAAAGCTATAAAAAAAACCTCGTTGATGAAACCTTTCTCAAACATTTCAATCATGAAAGCGTCTGCTGAAATCATTAATCCCCTAAAACAGAAATATAAAAATGTAATACAAACATGATGTAAAAATTTAATACGCTAAATATATAATGCTGAAAGATAAATAATGTAACATAAATAACGTTGAGTGTATTGTTTAAAAGATAAAAAGATAAAACAAAAAAAAATTGAAAAAAATTAAAGTTGATGACGGACTTCTTTGTACACGACGTTAGTTGTGTGATTGCAATGGTTGTCATGTTTGTCATAACATAATACTTTAAGACCCTTCTTGCTCTTTACGCTTGATACGGCTACATATAGTTGTCCGTGTAAAAAAAACCAGTCGTTCCAAAAAGACCCACCTTAGATAATATTTGCCCTTGACTTTTGTTAATTGTGTCATGTTCAGCTGAAAAGGCATTTTCTTATCGGATGGGTTAATATTCATGCGAGGAATAGCAACAACTGTCCCTAATTTACCACCGGATATTATCTTTGCCTCAATGTTATTTACCCTTATTCTAACTATTTGTAACCTTGTACCATTACAAAGACCAACTCTTTGGTCTACGTTGCATAAACACATTATCAGAGCACCAAATGTGACTAAAAGAATTCTAACATATAATGAGAAAATATTAAAACATAGAGCAAGTGTTAACCATGAATATATAAATGACCAGTTATGTGGATAAGAACCTCCAAAAGGTTCACTTTTAAGTCTTATCATGAAACATAAAAATGTAGTACAAAGATGATTTAAATATAAAATTCGTAAATGAGATAATGTTGAAAGATAAATAGTTAACGTAATATATGTCATTTGTAAATAATCCAAAATGAAACTAAATAACCTTGAGTGTATTGTTTAAAATACAATTATGTCTTGCATGACATGATATTTATTACAATATGTCCTGTAAATAATCTCCAATGAACCTAAATAACCTTGAGTGTATTGTTTAAAATACAATTATGCCTTGCAGGACATGGTATCTTTTACAAAATGTCTGTGATCCTCTTAGTATTATTTACAACATAGAGGTTGTGCATATAAATAATTGCATCATAAATTAATCGCCATTACTATTAGTTGAACCATGCCTGAAATCAAGACATCCACAATATAGAAATCATGTAACAGCTGATGGTCGGATATATAATTCTAACAAAATACCTATATCACCTAATGGTGATACTTTCGACCCATAATATTATAAATGGGCCAATTTGTGTTGTTTTTTTACCATGATTCATTGGACTCGTTAGTCCGTTACCCGCCGAGTCTAACCTTCTCATTTTTCCAATCTAATTAGGCCCATAAAATTAAGGTGATAAATGGTCAAACCACAAAAGCAATAGCAAAATTTTGGTAAGACATGAATGTCACACCTCCAAAAGTTGCAGACAGTGGCGGAACTAGGACTTCAAAATAGGGTATGCACTTTTGCTCGAATGGTCATCGAAGGGTCCTCGAAGGGTCCTTGAAGGGTATGCACCCTATGTTTTTTACACTACCCGTCGAATTTTAGGGTATGCACGTGCATACCCGTGCTATAAGCTAGGTCCGCCCCTGGTTGCAGATAGCGATTATGGTTTGTTTTTGATGACTTTCAGCACTCGACTTGGGTTCACGTCAATGCAAGCTTGTGCTTTCAGATTCCAAGTATTGGAACATGTCGTTCCCCACACAAAGCAAGAGGAGGTATAATATTGATGCAAAGGAAGCCTAAAATGACGCAGCCAAGGCCTAAAGAACCTGAGTTTAAAACAAATGAGAGTGTTTGTTTCGGTTATTATCAAGAGTAAAAGTTAAAGTTCAAGAAGTGAATCACAAATGTATATTTTGATTTGGTTATTACTTAGTTTGTCGGACCTAAAGAGGTTACAATTTCCCACAACAATTTCCAAAGTGACTTCATTCTAAAAAATAAACAAAAGCAATTACAGAAATGAGAATCAAAGATAAGCATCTGAAAGAAGCACAATCTATGCTACTAATGAAGTAGTGGATAGTAGTGGCCGGATAATTATCTAATTTCTCTTCCTCAAATCATGAAAAGATTACTTAATAGACAACATGTTTTTTCTAAGTGATATAAATTCCCAAACACGAAATAAAGAACCTTTACTAAAAGAAGGAAGCATGTATACCCTTTGACTATATGATCAAAGCAAAGAGACGCTTCATAAATTAGCATTACCTAAACAGTTGTTCTAAACATTACTAATGATAAGCACCATAAAAAGATTACCCAAACCGAAAATCAGACTTTTATATATAAATTCTACATTTTAACCAAACGCGTGCATTGAATGTATAATATTAGTATGTGATAGATTCATACCCAAATTTGTTATACAAACCAAATAACAACTATCAAAATAATAAAAATATCAGAGGGCGATAATATGGAAAACGCGTGAATGATTATGCATAGTGTGCCTACCTCTGTTAGCCGATCAAAGCAAACTCCTTACTTGAGAATAGACTTGCAATCCTTGATTTTGTCTTGAAGTTTCTGAATTGCACGTTTAGTGTTTAGTTAAGACTTCAGAAAGTCCTCATTAGGCTTCTTCCTATATGATCTGGTTTCAATAAAATTCATCTTCATTAGTACTCTTACTGATTACATTGTAAAATTTGAAAGAATGATAATACCTTTAGTTGTCTAATTCCTCTTGAACTACCTCCGTCTTGCGGTGAATGCTATATTGTTCCTTTTCTAATGAAGAAAGCAATGACTTAACGAAATTCAACTCTTTATCAGCGTTAGAAAGTTCCCACTTGCTGTTTCAAGGTTTACTAACAGTTGTCTTTCTTCTTCAGTAGTCTCCAGATTTTGGTATTTTATAACGCATTTGGCACGGCCTGCAACATCTTTCAACTAAAAGTCAAATGCATTTTATATGGCGTGTAACCTTTTAGAGTTAATTATTGTACATGTAAAATGGTAACATCAATATACCGTTATTGGTGAAACATTTTCGAGCTGTCTAAACCGTAACACAGGTCTCTATCTATCTACAATATATTAGAAAAATGATGAAATTCTCAAAAGTAATTTATTTTTATATATAATTGGAACAAACACAATCGAATACTTATTACATGAACCTATAAACTGAAAACTGTTAAGATTGGTACATGTAAGCTTTTATCATTCTTAATCTATAAGAGAACGCTATATCTTTTAGAGAACGCTATATCTTATTTGTACATACTTTGAAAAGGGAAATAAGGAAACAATAATAAACAATTATACCCTTTTAAGCATCCCTTGCTACAACTTACTGAAATACTGTTGGGTTCCTTCAGTACCCAAGTCTCACTGAACTGAATTTGAACACAAACTACGCTAAGTGTTGGATAACCTTGAACGCTTCAGGTCATTGAGTGAATAGTCATTCAGTGAGTCACCTTCAGGATACTAAGGACGAGTCTAAGAAGAAAGTCTCTCCACTCAATGAGGCGGTCAATCAGTGAGTGGCACCCTAGCCAAAGAAGAAGGTGATGGGTTCAGTGAGTGATGACAATAGCTCACTGAACCCCAAGACTCCTCAACAACTAAAGAAAGGTGATTTAAAGACTGAAGAGTAATGGCCTAAGGACTGAAGATTAGGCGGGATGAAGCGGGAAAGTTTTGAAAAGATAAGGCAGGGTCCTTATCACCTGAAGTCAAACTTTCCCTGAAAGGCAAAATGTCAGGGACAGTGTCATCACTGTTAGTTAGAAAGTAGAATTGTCTTTTACCCAAAATAGCCTAATGTAACAGAGACAAAATGTGTAAGCATTTTGTCTCGACTAGCTTAGGTCATCTTTGTCTTTATCACTAGAGGTTGTTTATACTTGTGTATAAATAGGAAACATATACGAGGAGTAAAAGTTGACAAGTTTGTGCAATTAATGCTTAGACATTCACAAACAACTTTTACTCCTCCAAAGAACAACCTAGTCCCTGAGATAGCTCAGTAGGACCTTTAGTTGTCACTCTAGCTTAGCTTGAGTTTAGTGAGGAGTCATACCATACTTGTCATTTCAATCCCAAGTGTTGTTCCGCAAACACTTGGGTATAATTCTTTGATTGATTTCTAATAAGAATTAAACGTTGAAAAATTACTGTGTCTCATTACTTTACGTTTTATTCAAATATCTTTCAAAGTATTTCATATCATTATCTTAGCATGGTGCACGTTTAGACTATCTCTATAGTTAGTTTATCCGTGTAAACGGGACCAACAAGTGGTATCAGAGCCTCAGGTTTGTAAAACTTTCTAAACAACTGAGTGCTCAAAGTTTTTAAAACCAGATCCTACCATGTCTGAGAATGATGTACCCCAACTGGTCGACAAAAAGGGAGGAAGCTATACTGCTACTGCTCCCCGACTAGAGGTTGGAAAATTCAATAAGTGGAAAAAGCGCATGCTTTGCTACTTAACGGGGATGGAACCTTATTATATCACACTGATTAATGAGGGTCCATATGTACCTAAAACAGCCACTGGCTTGATCAAACCTGAAGGTCAATGGACCTCTAATGAAAGGAGGGTGGTCAATCAAGACCAACGCCTGAAAAACATCATTATATCTTGTCTTCCTGACGATATAATGGAATCAGTCATTAACTGTCCAACTGCTAAGCAGACCTGGAATGACTTGGTTCATAGCTATGAAGGTCCCTCAGATACCAAAGAAAACAGAATCATGGACCTGAAGCTTGAATTCAATATGTTCAGGGCCAAAGATTCTGAAAATCTTTCAGAGACCTATACTAGGTACAAAACCCTTTTGAATGAACTGACCAATGACGGTGTCACCCTGTCTAAGCATGAAATCAACGTTGGCTTTGTCAACTGTCTCCCTGAGAAGTGGTTAAACTTCTCTCAGGGGTTAAGAAANTATATCACACTGATTAATGAGGGTCCATATGAACCTAAAACAGCCACTGGCTTGATCAAACCTGAAGGTCAATGGACCTCTGATGAAAGGAGGGTGGTCAATCAATACCAACGCCTGAAAAGCATCATTATATCTTGTCTTCCTGACGATATAATGGAATCAGTCATTAACTGTCCAACTGCTAAGCAGACCTGGAATGACTTGGTTCATAGCTATGAAGGTCCCTCAGATACCAAAGAAAACAGAATCATGGACCTAAAGCTTGAATTCAATATGTTCAGGGCCAAAGATTCTGAAAATCTGTCAGAGACCTATACTAGGTACAAAACCCTTTTGAATGAACTGACAAATGACGGTGTCACCCTGTCTAAGCATGAAATCAACGTTGGCTTTGTCAACTGTCTCCCTGAGAAGTGGTTAAACTTCTCTCAGGGGTTAAGAAATGCAAATCATCTCCAGAATCTTGAGCTTGCTGAGATCTATGGTAAATTTCTCTATGAGGAAAACCTAATCTCAAGGAGATATCCTAAAGCTCCTGATGTCAAAAGGACTCTGACCAGCTCACCAATATCAACTGCTTTCTAAACTAATGGTATTGTGCAAGACTATCAATAAGACTCTGATGATGAGGTTGATGATAGAACCAGTGAGGAGTACCTAAATGATTTGCAAATTGAATTTCATGAAAGGGCTCTCCTTGCAAACTCAAAACGTTTTATCAGTAGAAACAAAAGCCTTTCAAAACCAAAAGCAAATGAAAACACTGAGTGTTATAAATGTGGCAAAAAAGGTCACTTTGCTAAAGAATGTTTCTGTAAAACAACTTCAGAACCATCATACAAGTTTCCTGGAAACAACTCCTCAGGAACAAAGTTCCAACAAAAAATGTTTCAGTCCCCTCAATACTTTCAAAACAAACCTGAGAACAGTTCTGATGCACGTGGATTGCAACACGCACTACGTTTTACCTCTCGAGGGAAACAAAAAAAAAAGAGGGGGGGGGAGGGAAAGAATTTAATCAATGGTGATGTGTTATGTTGTGATTGTATTGTGGGTGAATGTTTGCATCTACGTTAGACTAAGAGAAAACTGCTAATCTCCTACTACGTGTAACAAGCTTGAACGTCTTTAGAAACGGGGTGAATCGTATGTGGGCGTTATCGACTTTTGGAAGGTAGCTACCTATTTCCATGGCATCCAGGTTGGCTTATCGGTGAGCTCATGATAGGAATGCTTTGAACGTATCGTCATAGAGTCGATCGGTAAGGAAGCTTATAGAGTTTCACCCAGGGAATTGGAACGCACTCCGCCTACCGAACTTGTGGTAGCGCGAATACACCGCGTCAATCCACGGCAAACTCAACATACTAATTACTATGGTAAAAGATAGCTTATGGTGAGTAACTGACAATCTAAGTAAACCACTATTCATCCCACGCACTGATTTTCTCCAAAACCAAAAATACAACAAATGAAAGTACGCTAAGAAGGTGATGAAAAACTTGGGTTTAGTTGAGCTAGCAACCTAATTCCGCCGCTATCCTCCAAAACCAGAGATTTTTACTGCTTTCATGAAAATATACACAAATACAAAAGGAATCCTTCCCTCCCACCCTTAGACATAGATTAAGAGTAGCATTTTAGCCTAACGCAACACTATTCCCTACCGAGAGAGACGATCAAGTCCCCCGGTACTGTGCCACTACACTATACTACTCGGTGCAGGTACACTGCCTGGTGGGATTGCGAAGGCTTCTCGCGAT